>CM040122.1:255298054-255505400 GCA_022559845.1 Amorphophallus konjac
CATGAAACAGATGGTTAAGGTTTATTAAACATGCTTCAGATATTTTTAAGAGATTTTAAAGCCAAACTCATTGAATACATTAAACTTAAACCTCATGAGTTATTTCAGTCATTCATAAAAACGTATAATAGAAGATTTCTAGTTCAAGATTTTCAGATTTATGATCGAGATAGCCCATTGAAATCTTCCTGAAAGACTGATAGAATTCTGAAGCCAAATGATACCAATTGATAGGAGAATTACCAATTGTTAAGGGAGATTTTGAAGCACAGGGTTTTCAGAATATGATCAGGGTTTGTCAACAAAATCAATGAGAAATGATATGCTATGAATTCTGACAAATGTATGCAGAGACATGCAAAGACTCAACCATTGAATGCTATGCAAGGATATGCAACTTACTCCCCCTGAAAACATGCAATGCATTAAACTGCTTTACATGCAGACTATGCACCAAGGATACATTAGACTGGTATGCAATCAATTCAGGTTTATGCATTTTTATCCTTTTTTAGATTTTTCAACATATGATGCAGTACACTGGTCTACATGAAGACAAGACCCTTGGTACTTGGCAGAGAACCTGGTCTCATGGACCATCTCACACATAGTAAGAACCTTCAGGCAGATTTCCTTGTCTTTTAGTAACTTACCATTTGATATACCAGGGTTATGCAAGACAATGCAACTCAAGGCAATTTAAACAAAGTTCAGAACTAACCTGAGGAATTGAATCCTGGGGCTCCCTTTTTGAGTGCCTTGGTTAACCCCTTTCATTTCCAAGGCACACCTGCAAGGATAAAATCAAATTGATCCTGCAGGAACCCAAGCTGTCTTGGGTCCTGTATGAGCCCTAACAGGTGTTCTGACTGATCTCTTAACAGAATTATCAACATAGCCCATCAACTTATAGCTGGACAAGGAATAATCAAATTGACCAGACTTACCATTATAACTAACAGAATTTGAGTTCCTTTTATGCACCTTATTGTAAGCATTAAATTCATGTGCATGAACATCAAAATTTCTATTGTGTACATGGGCATTTTGTTTTCTGAACTCTGCCACCCAACACTCAGAGGCTTTGTGGCCAGGTTTTCCACAATTAAAACAAGAGAATTTCATAAATTGTTTTGCATGGAATTTGACAGCATGGGGGTTAATATGATTCTTCCGAACATGCCAACAGTCCTTGACTGTGTGGCCATGTTTTCCACATTCAAAACATGAAGAATTCATTCTGTCAAGATTCTTATAGAATGCATGTCTTTTGACAGGGATTATAGCAATTTCGGAGTTAATTGTTCTTCCCTTAGCATGCCAACAATTTTCAGCAAAATGGCCCAATTTGTTACAATGAAAGCAATGAAATTTCTTTTTCAGATATGCATGATTCCTATCATGAAGCTCTTTAGTATTCAAATCATCTTGCTTCTTTAATCTAAAATCATGCATAAAGTGGCCAATTCTATGACAGTAAAAGGATTGAATTCTCTTATTTTGATCATGAGAAGGTTTCTTCAATTTAGAATTCCTAGCATGAATTCTATCTGATTTCAGTTCATCCTCTCTCATGACAAGGCAAACCTCCATCTCATGGCCAGATTTACCACAGTAGAAACATTTCACATTCTTCCTTTTAATCTGAGACAGATTGGCCTGAGAAATTTTAGCATACAAATTTTTATTCCTTTTTGTTTTCTTTTGTTTCTCTATCTGATTAGTAGGCAGACATGAAGGAGAAGCTGAAGTGCTAGCTAACTCAGAGCTACGCACAAAGGTTGTATACATTCTTTTTCTCTCTTCCTGTTTACTGCCTCCATCAGAGACTTTCTTCTTAGAAGCAGCCTTTGAATTTCCTTTGTTTTTAAAAGACTCAGACAGAGAGTTGTTCACTTCAATGATTTCATTTTTGAGAGAGGAAATGAGAATTTCAGAATTTATGATCTTTTCATTAAGTAAGACATTAATGGCTTTGTAGCTATCAATCTCTTCTATTAATGTAGTCACTCTCTCACATTCATTTTCAATTGAACTTTTCCCTCTTTCAAGGATTAAGAGTCTCTCAGACATAGCAAAATTAAGCAGCTTCAGTTCTTCATTCTCCTTTCTAGTTTGTTCATTCTGAACTAGTTCATTAGTAAAGATTTGATCATTTCCTAATGAATTCAGCTTATCTTCAAGTTCAGAAATCTTAGCAGTGAGTTCATGATTTTTGTTTTCCAAAACAGAACTTTGTTCTTTACTCACTTTCAGATTCGCTAAGCACATTTCATGAGATTTTCTCAGATCTTGACATTTTTCACAATGAGCATTCGAATTAATATGATCACATTTCTTTTTCAGCTTTCTATTCTCAGATTTTAATTTCTTGGATGCTTTGAACAAATCTTCACACATCACTTTCAGTTCATCAAAGGAGTATCCATCTGATTCGGAGCTTACTTGAGATGAGATCTCATCTTCATCATCTCGGTTGGCCATTAAGCATATTGACCTTCTTCCTTCTCTATCAATGTCCGAGGTATTCTGTTTGAGTTTCAATACCTCTGGACAATCATCCTTTGTGTGACCAACCTTCCTGCATTTGTAGCAAACATTAGAGTCAATAATCTTGGCAGGATTAGAGGTATACCTTATTTGCTTTCTGTCATCACCATTCTTTCCTTTTCTTTTTCTTAGGAATTTCCTGAATTCACTAATTGCCATTGCCATGTGGTCTCCATCACTTTCAGACTGCGAGAGGCTGCTTTTCTCGCTTGATGATCCACTGTGGCTAGATCTGTTTGCTTTGCTGGAGCTAGCTTTCATCACGATTAGCTCCATTGCAAACAATCTGAAAGTTCAGGACAAACTAAAGCACCTAAACCAAATAAGCAAGACAATGCACTAAGACGGAGAATCAAAGCTACGAACACAGAAAGCACACTCTGAAAAACACCAAACAAACCAGCAGGATCCTCTGCAGATTGTTAGATCAGATAGATCAGAGACCTACTCTGATACCAATTGTTGGGTTCGGTTTAGTATTCAGAGGGGGGGGGTGAATGAATATAGCCCGTTTAAAACAATTTCGCCCAGTTAAAATATGATGCTCACTAGAATTACTAGTTCGCAAACTAAACAAGCTTAAAAGCTAATGATCGAGTTGGCAAGAAGAAAAGCTCATACAGAGAGCCACGATCCAGATAGAAAAAGAAAAGAGAAAGGAGGAGAGCAGAAGAAGAAAGAAGAAAGAGTGAAGAAGAAGAAGTGCAGCAAGAGAGTGAGAGATTAGGAGAGTAGAAGAAAGAGAGAGAGAGAGATAGAAGTGTGAGCCGAAGAGAATAGAAGAGCAGAGATTGAGAGAGTGAAAGAGAAGAAGAAGAAGAGAAGAGAAGAGGAAGAAGAACTTACCTGAAGATCTGTCTACTGGACCGTGGATCAAATCCAGGCCAGTCAGCTCCATTGAGAGCCACATTGTGTATTTCATCTTTCAGCTTTCTGTTTTGCTGAAGTTATCTTCGTTTATTATTTTTCCTTTGTTTTCTGGTTTGCTGTGTTTCTGATACTCTGTAGAGAGGTCGGGGTTCCTCCTGTTAGTTCAGGAGAAGGGAGATTGATATCTCCGGTTGCAAGCAGCAGGTGGGCTGCTTGTGGGTTCCCTCCGGTTTGGAGGAAGGGAGACTTGTCTCCGGTTCTGGGCTTGTGGATTCAAGTCCAGGGGTTCCCTCCAGGTCTGGAGGAAGAGAGACCGTGTGTCTCTGGTTTGCTAGTGACTGGTGTCACCAGTGGTTCCCTCTGGTTGGGAGGAAGAGGGGAGGTTGTTCCCCTGGTCAAGCTGTTTGGCAGCATTTGTTGCAGACTGAGTCTGCTGTTTCTAGCGTGAGCTAGTGGAAGCCACACTCGGTTTGAGTGTGGGGTGGATGTAGGTCTGGAGGACCGAACCACCTAAAAACCCCTCTTGCACTGTGGTTTGATTGCTTATGTTTTGCTTCCGCTAGATGAATGCATAGGGGCGCTCCATGTGTTTGGCTTCTGATTGAGAAGAAGAGTTAATTAGTCTTCTTAGAATGTGTTGATTTGTCAAGAGAGCGAAATTCTAGTTGAGCGTCTCCTTGTCATATTCAGCCTAGTTAGCATCCTAGTGATCTCACTGTATGCATGTTTAGTTCTGCAACTAACTGTTAGCTTTTAAGCTTATCTAGTTTGCGAACTAGTACTTCTTGTGAGCATCATATTTTAACTGGGCGAAAGGTTTTCTTTTAAAGGGTTATATTCATTCACCCCCCCTATGAATACTGCACCGAACCCAACATAAGGGTGATATTAACATCAGTTTTGTTGAGACAGATCATCAAATTGCCGACATTTTCACCAAACCTCTTAGTGTAGACAAGTTTACATCATTTAGAAGGGAACTAGGGGTTTGTAGGATAGATCAATCTGAGTCTTAATCCTGTGCATCAATGTCATTGCATTGCATGTAGTGTGTCATTTTTTTGTCATGCATGTGCATAGTCGTGCCTGAAAAACCACAAAAATTTTCTATTTCTTTTGCATGAAAACCTTGATTGCATGGTATGCATGTTCTTATTATAGAATACAACCATTGGCTTTGCAAACTCTATGGCCGATAATTCCTTGAATTTTCTTAAGGCCAGCAAAAGAGCAATTGATATCAAAATCTGAATTTTCGGAGATGGGAAACAATGAACACCTTCTATGGTCTAAGTCATTCTTGAAACAAGTTCCCCAGTGTGTATACCCATTAATATAACTCCAATTTCTTGATTCCAACTCAATATAATCACTGGGGACTCGAGCCATATCATTCGCTTCCTTAAACTTACGTTTTCTTCAGCTTTTGCAGCAAACCCTGAAAGGGTCGACCCCAAGGGTCGACCCACGAAAAGGGGTCGACCCCAAGGGTCGACCCTCGCTAACGGGTAATGTTCTGGGGCGGGGTTTAAAAGGGGATGACCCATAGGGTCGACCCGTTCCGGTCAGGCGTCCTCACCGCGTCCGAACCGGCTCCAATAAGGGAGGAAACCCTAAGTTTCCTCCCCTCCCATCCCTTAAAACCCCTCAAGCCCCCTTCTTGCCTAAAGCCACCTCTTTCTCCAAACATTACACCCCTCCTTGGCATCCCCCTTTGTGCCCTAGCGCGGCCCTCTCGGTGGCTACCCGCGCGGATCATTCTTCCGACGCTAGCACCGCGTCTCGTTGTTCTTCCCTTCACTGAGGTAAGTTCTTGATGTGTGGAGGATCCCCATTCTCTCTCGTGGAAGCATCTCTCTCCAAGTTGAGCCATTTTGATCTATTCCCTCATCTCCGGTTCCGTCGATTTGTGGTTAGATGGCGCCAAAGAGGCAAGCTTCTCGCAGCCGTGGAGAGTCGAGTGTGGCCCCAGCACGACGTGGTCGGGCGGGCATCCAAGGCAGAGGACCGGCGCCGCCACCCAAAGTATTGGATAGAAAAGTCCTCCGGCCGCGGTCGGTATCTCTTGTAAACTTACATCGTCATCTTCCGGGACTCGTTGATATGTTATGCAGTCAGCCGAATCTAGAATATTTCATGTCTGCACATCGACGTATATATCCCAACTTGGTACATCAATTTTATGGCAATTTTATCATGTCCGGGGAGCACCCAACTACAATGGTTCATGGCCATCGGTTAATTCTCACTACAGAATTTTTGGGAGTAGTATTTAATCTCCCGACTGAAGGTTTTATGCTTGGAGATATTGAAATTCCTGAAGATGCAGTTTTTCAAATGATGAAAGGTGAAGAAAGGGGTAATCGTTCTGTGGCAGGACTGAATGCAAATCATTTTCCGCCCATGCAACACATTTTACACAGAATGATCACCACAATTCTACTTCCACGGGGCGGCGGTCATGACAAGGTCACTGAAATTCACATGTTTCTTTTCTACTACATTTTAAGTGGTATTCCTGTGAATTTCCCAGCCATGCTTTTATTTCATATGAGCAATAGCATGAAGCACAAGAACCGCACCATTCCATAGCTGCTGCACTCACTGCCGTGTTTACACATTTGGGTATTGATCTCTCCACCGAAATCTCACAAACTATACGAGAGGCTGACATTTTCACAATTCATTCCATTTGCCATAATATGGGATATGAGCTGCTTGATGGAAACTTAGTTCGCACTCTGAAAAGTACAGAACAAGAGATCCGTTCTGAGGATGAATCTGATGAATATGAACAGGCCCCACCTGCCGAAGATATGCCTTTCGAGGCGGTTCAGCTACTCATGGATCGGTTGGATTCGATAGATGACCGGTTAGACACTTATGGGGAGACTTTGGAGGGCATGCAACAACAACTTACGGATCTGAAACTTAGTCATCAAGAGCACACCCAGTCTGTTCAAGCCACATTTGATAATCAAACCCACTTGCTTGAAGAAATCTTGGGCTATATGAGGCGTCCGCACACCTCCTCATCGTCCGATGAAGATTAGATGACATTGCTCTTGGAGCTTGGACTTTATCTACTACTTATTTCACCCCCTCTTTTTGATGTTGCCAAAGGGGGAGAAAAGACTATTTCGGCTACTTATATGTATGTGTGATGAATGCTTGCATGCATGTGTGCTCATTTTCAGTTGCCTTTAGTTTGCATTTTAGTTTTGCATTTTAGAGTCATGTGTGTCATATCATATTGTGTGAGTCTCAAGTTCCTTCATGTCTCATTGTTATTGCATTTGAACTCTTCCTATTTCCTCTTGTTGTCGGCACACCTTGTGGTAATGCTACTCAATCTCACATGTTTTGTTAAGTTGCCTTTGATATCGGTTCAGCATGGTGAATTCAGTTCAATATTTATGGTTGATATGGTTCATAATTATGTGGTTTCCTTTATTCTTGAATGGTAGTTTACATTGATCAAAAATGCAATTTTAAATTTTATCATCATAAAAAAGGGGGAGATTGTTGAACCCCCTCCTCATGTAAAATGCCTTATGGTTTTGATGTTGACCAAATTCTTTTTGAACTGAAAATGAGTCCTTCTAACATCTTGAATCCCAACTCCGTCATATGAGGTTTTGGCGTGTTATGAAGGCTCAATGCAATCTTCTTGAGGGTAAGTGAGTTAATTTGACAGTTTGGATGAAAGAATTAACTGCGAGATATTTTGACAGGCCAATCTTCAAGGACAAGAATTTCAATGCTCTGGGACGTTTGGTGAGATCGACTTCAACCTTGATTTTCAATTTTGTGATTGAAGTCCTTTAAGATCGTCTCTCATTTGAATTATGTCTAAGTATGAAATGGTTTAAGCTTAATTGATTGACATGCTTTAAGAACCATTTTATTGTAGCTCATAAACTTGTTCTTGAACACTTTTCATGGTTTGCATGTTTATTTTAGACGTTCTGGAACTTGACTCGGTCATTTGGATCGCGTTCTCGGCAAATTCGTGTTCTGGCTGAAAGGGTCAACCCCAAGGGTCGACCCCTAGCCAAGGGTCGACCCCAGGGGTCGCCCACTGTGGTCTTTATTTTTTGGCCCGCTGGCTGTTGGTTCTGGACCTGCGAGGGTCGACCCCAAGGGTCGACCCCTCAGGCTGTGGGTCGACCCCAAGGGTCGACCCCTTCAGTAAAAATTCTTAAACAGCAAGCTGTTCCTGAGAGGGTCGACCCCAGGGGTCGACCCATGCCTTTTGGGCAGAAAAACCACCCACGAGGGTCGACCCCAAGGGTCGACCCCTTCATTTCCGGGCCGAGCCGTATTTGTTGACCCTTGGAATTTCGACCTCATGGGTCATTTGTTTTAGGTTGGGGGCCCGTGCTTTGCTCCACATTTTGCGAATCTGGTCCCTTGACCGTCCCCAGAACTCTCTTAGCATATATAATGTCGCTTGGTTGATGAAAACCCTAAGGAGAAAAATCGTATGTTGAGCTGTAAGCTTTCTTTCTAACCCCTTGTGTTGGCAGGTTGAAGTCGCCACCTCCTGACCTGGTTCCAGCTTGAAGAGTGCGTGAAAGTGAAGGGAAGGAGGAGGAGAACTACTTCCATACAAGCCACAGCTGCTGGATGCGATCCAAAATCAACCTAAAGCTTCATTCAAGCCAAGATCGTCACCGTGCTGCATAAAGTGTTCGATTAAATTCATGGAAGTGATAGGGGGAGCTCCAACCAGGATAATCCAACCTCTTTTCACTCTTCTCACTTTGAATACCTTGAGTTTAACTTCATCATTTGTTTGTAATTAGTAAATCCGAGATTTGTGTATGTGTGTTCGTGTTCGACAACACGAACGTGTGTGTGTGTTTGTGCTTGCTGTTCTACACAGCGTGTGTGTGTGGTTGCTGTTGTAAACAGCGGGTGTGTGTGTTTCACTGTCTAGTGGAATTTAATCCTCCGTGTGAGGGGTGGACGTAGGGGACACGGTGTGTACCCGAACCACCTAAAAATTCCGTGTGCACTTTGTGGTTTGGTTTTCTGCTATAAACCGTGTGGGCTTCACGGTGAGGAGAGAATTCAATTGCTTGTTAATAAATCACCCCATCATCATGCATTCACGTGTGTGTTTCTGTTCATGCTAGTTTTGAGTTTGTTGTTTATCTTGGCTTGGTTCCGTGTAGCTCGTTTTTAGTTTTTATTGGGCCATCAATTCACCCCTCCCCTCTTGATTGCCACCCTCCGGGACTCAACAACTCCTTATGAGTTGCTCAAAGGTAAGAAGCCATCTCTCTCTCACATGAAAGTATTTGGTTCAAAATGCTTTGTTCATAACAATGATAAAAGAGATTTAGACAAGTTTGAGCCCAAGAGTGAAGAAGGGATATTTCTTAGATATTCTGATAGGTCCAGGGCTTATATGGTCTATAATCTCAAAAATTTAACTGTGGAAGAGTCACCCCATGTTACATTTGATGAAACTTATGATGACAAATGTAACAGGAAAAGTGATGATGATGAGAAGTTCCTAAATTCCAAGGAGAAGGATAAGCTTCCATAGGATGAGACAAAAGAAAATGATGATGTGATAGAAGATCCAAGCAGTTCTAGGATCATGGCTACAGGTGCAGGTAACAATCCTACTGATATTAGAGTGCTTAAAGATCATCCACTAGAAAACATCATAGACAATATACATGATCCAACTAGAACTAGGTCACATTTCAGAATTGTTGAAGAATTAGATCATCTTGCTCGTCTCCCAAATTGAACCAAAGAATATTGAGGAAGCTTTAACTGATGAAAATTGGATAAATTCCATGCAAGATGAATTAAATCAGTTTCAAAGAAATAATGTGTGGCATCTAGTTCCTAAACCCTCATCAAAAACTATCATAGGTACTAAATGGGTTTTTAGGAACAAGTCTAATGAAGATGGAACAATAATGAGGAACAAAGCCAGATTAGTGGCTCAGGGGTATGCTCAAGAATTGGGAATTGACTTTGAAGAGTCTTTTGCCCCTGTGGCCAGATTAGAAGTCATTAAGATATTACTTGCTTTTGCTTGTGCACATAAAATCAAATTGCAACAAATAGATGTAAAAAGTGCATTTCTAAATAGCTTAATAAAAGAAGAGGTTTATGTTGAACAACCCCCAAGTTTTGAATGCTCTCATCATGTAGATTATGTGTTTAAGCTGGACATGGCTCTCTATGGGTTGAAGCAAGCACCCAGAGCTGAGTATGATAGGCTAAGCTCATTCCTCACTGAAAAATGCTACATTAGAGGTAATGTAGACCAAACACTCTTCACAAAAACACAAGGTAAAGACATCTTGACAGTTCAAATTTATGTTGATGATATTGTGTTTGGTTCTACAAAGCCCAAAATGTGTGAGGAGTTTGCTGATCTCATGAGTAATGAGTTTGAGATGAGCCTAATGGGTGAGCTTCAATTTTTTCTTGGCTTGCAGATCTGTCAAAGCGATGAAGGATGCTTCATAAACCAAGCCAAATATGTGAAGGAGTTGCTGAAAAGATTTGATATAACAAACTGTAAAATAATTGCAACTCCCATGGGAACAACTACAACACTGGATGAAGATGAAAAAGGAAAATTGGTGGATGCAAAGAAGTATAGAGGTATGATTGGTTCATTACTCTACTTAACAGCATCTAGACTAGACATCCAGTTTAGTGTTTGCCTTTGTATAAGATTACAAGCTAGTCCTAGAGAATCTCACTTGACTACTGTCAAGCGTATCTTTAGATACCTTGCTAGCACTCAAGACTTGGGATTATGGTATCCAGCATATTGTGAAATTTCTCTCATTACCTATTCAGATGCTGACTATGCAGGATGCAAACTGGATCGGAAGAGGACTAGTGGCTATTCCCAATTCTTGGGTGGATGTTTAGTCTCTTGGGCTTCCAAGAAACAACACTCAGTGGCACTCTCTACTACAGATGCGGAATATGTTGTTGCAGGGAGTTGTGGCACCCAAGTGTTGTAAATTAAACATCAACTCCAAGACTAATGAGTAGATCTTGGATGTGTCCCTATTCTATGTGATAACACTAGTGCTATAAATCTTGCCAAAAATCCAGTCCTGTACTCTAGGACCAAGCACATAGATATAAGGCATCACTTTATTGGAGATGAAGTTTTCAAGAAAAAGTTTGAGCTGCATTTTGTCCAATCAGAAAATCAGGTTGCAGATATCTTCACCAAGCCATTGTGCACAGACAGGTTTTCAACTATAAGAAGGGAGTTAGGTATTTGTAGACCTCAATCATATCAGGTTTGAACTGTTTGATTAGCCTTCTTACTATTTTCTTGCATAATGACTAAAAGTACCTATTTTTTGGAATGATCTGCTGAATTGAAAAATATCTTGATGAAAATTAACACTAAGGAGTTTGACTATTTTTGCACTACAATATAACACAAAAAAATTATATCACATGCATATCTGAATTTATCTTATTTATATCAGTGTGCATTCTCAATGAATAAACTGAGTGATCATTACATTTGGTGATTAGTTGCCTAGCTAGCTTTTGTTTGACCTTGGTATATAAAATACTGAGTTCTAGAATGGCAGGTTTTGCTTGCCTGAAAGCACTCACTATGCGTGACGTGGTCTTAAGACCAATGTTCTCCGCCAGGTACCAAGGGTCAAGGTATCGTGCAGAACAGTCTAGACATTCATGTGCAAAATTCATTTAACACACTGCCTATTTGCTGTATTTACAGTTAATCAGACACATCATGCATACTGTCAGGGGGAGCTTATGTCAAATACTTGAAATTGCATATGTGTCAGCCAATCTATTTCAAAAATTTCAGATTTCGATCAACCGGAAATTCTCTGCATGTTGTCTACTCTTCATCATATCAACTCTTGAAGACACCTTATGCTTTTGCTCAGCTAAACATACTACAAATTGTCACAACTTTGTACTACCTTTAATTCAGAATATTGCCGATCAACTCATTTATTCATTACAATTGAGCAAATCATTTACAGGAATCTTGTGACAAATAGGCTCTCTGATTGAACTTGAATAATTCTACTGGATTAAGTCAAATACATTTCAAGAGTTTGGGAGATAAACTTCTTAAATCAGGTGTTATTTGGGTTTAATAGACCTCAACCTCTGTCTACAAAATGTTGTGTCCCTGTACAATCTTAGAGAATCTAAAAATTTAAGGTCACTAGCAATCTTGGTTGAGCAACTTTGATTAAGTATTATCCTTAAACATAGCATAGTCTGAAATTTTCTAAAGGACAGTAAATGTCAAAAAATTTATCAATGCTCATGGCAGAGCAATGGCTATATGCACTAAGAAACTAGGTCCTTCATCAAAGAAATGAGGACCAACCTATGTCATTAAGTGCTATTGCTATCTCTGTTCAAAATGAGACAGAATAGTTAGTCTCACTGAGTAACTAGGGGTGCTGGCGTCTAATCAACGTCCATCCTTATGCAAAAAGGTATGGAATAAACTTACCTGTTCAAAGAAAAATATGATGAGCCAAGAACAAAAGTGCAAACATGACCATAGGTCAGACATAATGCTGAAATCCTGAAGTAAGCTCAGATATGTTTATCTTGTTTATCTTCAATACTTATAAGTGGTAACTCCTATGGGAGTCACTGATCTTAATTAAGTAAGATAAAAGGAGCTAAACTTGGATATGGTTTTATAGACCTAGTTTATTTCTATAACATCTGAATGCATAATGATTCAAACTCTTCTTTTATTACTCTTAAACCATACATATAATAAAGATCAATCATGGGAGTTCTTATTACAGAAGAATCTGACAACTACAAGCTTGTTTAATGAATAATGTTTTAGATTGATTTTTTCTGATAATCTTTCTATGACAACCATTCATTTGCCCTAAACCTTCAAGCTCCCAATACTTTTTGATGTTGTCAAAGGGGGAGAGTAATGTTCATTGTGGTTCAAGCTCTGTCTGATCTCAAGCTACTCTTGCCAAGAAATTCATGCCAAGAAATGACTCATGCTCATGTGCATGTTCATGTGTGCTCATGTGCTCTTATGTGTTCTCATGATTCTTTGACACATGAGTTTTTCATGTCTTTGAATGCCATTTCTTTTAATTAATCTTGATCATCATGACTCATAGTGTTGTCATCCTCAAAAAGGGGGAGAATAGTGTGCCCCTTTGCTTTAAATATGTTTTAATGATGCTTAAACTATGAGTCATACATATTGTTGATCATACTATTGAAAATGGTATTTCAAATGTGTTTTTGATTCATGAATTTCACATGTCATTGAGCCTTAAGTTTCATATGTTTTTTGCTCTTTGAGTTTCATATGTCTTGATTCTTGAGTTTCATACAGTGTTTTATTAATAACCATAATCAATGAAGATCCATGAATATGCCTTGAAAAGTCAACATAGGTCAACGCCACTGTTCAAGAACTGACAGTAGGTCAACGCTACTAATCAATTGTGAGTCAGCTTCGTGACAGATAAGGACAATACACATGAAGGCTTGAAGACCAAGGTCGGTGCAGCTTCTTGCTAGCACAGACCAAGGTCGATGTACATTGAGCCTGTGCAGAATGAAAGTCGGTGTACATCGAGCTGGCGCAAGACCAACTCTGAGCTTGTTACTGTGCACGTTGCTGAAGGTCAGTGCACATATGAAGACTAGAACCCAGGTCGGTGCACATGCTGAAGACGTGCAACCAAGGTCGGTGCACATGCTGAAGAGGTGCAACCAAGGTCGGTGCACATGCCCAACCAAGGTCGGTGCACATGCTGAAGAGGTGCAACCCAGGTCGGTGCACATGCTGAAAAGGTGCAATCCAGGTCTGTGCATATGCTGAGAACATGTGAGTTCCAGGGTCTGTGCATGTTTGCCCAAGAGCACATATCAAGTCTGAGCACATTTTCACAAAGCCTGAGCACATGAAGCTCCAAGGTCAGTGCATGTCTGCATTTGCTGCATCAAGGTTTGAGCTATGCTTGCCTTCAACATGTGAAGCACAAATGAAGGTCGGTGCATACTTTCCTTCAACACTACAATGTCTGTGCAATGTCTGCATTTATCTCTACAAGGTCTGAGCATACTCTTATGTAAGCGAAAGAATGGCACATGATCCAAGATGAAGTGGCACGGTCTTCTAGAATGTTCCAGAGAAGAACCTTAAGTGCCAGGTGGACCAATCCAAGCTAATTTGGTCTTGCCTCCTCTAATCTTTATGGAGGCCATGTTCTACTTAAAGGGTGACTGCTCCTTTGAAAGTACAAGTTCTGAAGATCAGATTGGCAGAAGAGATTCCCACTTTCCAGGTGGACCAATGGCAAATCATCCAAATTGATCTACGTCCGAAAAGAGGTCAAACCTTGAGGAGACAGTATTGTACTTGACAAGGTTTCTCTAGCCAGCTTATGAAAACCACAGTGTACCTCATAATGCAGTCTGGGCAACAAATGGGAACTCTTTGAACCTTATCACTTCTAGGCCAATCAGAAGTCTTTCCGTTCTGACATCAAGACCCCTTCTATGAGGATGGAAGGTCCAGATTACTTCTTACCATTTTAGGGGCTACCAACCTCATACGAAGCATACAAATCGAAAAGAATGTCTACCCCAAAAGCATATCAACTGGGAGACATACTCTGTAAAAGCTGATTGCACAACAAGTCCAAGGAAAAGGTGGACTTGTTCAAAAATGGAAAGAAGAGCTTGGAAGAAGAAAGGGCATCGAGCGCAAAATGAAATAAAGATAAAGGTTGTGCTTAAAAAGATAGAGGATAAGCTGCGAACAGAAGTGAGCTTGAGAGAAGCGAGCAGCAGGTAGAGCGACGAGCAGACAGCAGAAGAAATAGAGAAGAGAAGGAAAAGGCAGTGGGTGAGCTCGTGAGAAGCCAACAGTAGGAAAGTGCAGCCTTGTGATGCCAAGCTACCTACGAAGGCCAAGCTGCATCCTTGAAGCTTCTGAAGACAGACGTCTCCATCTCCTCTCTCCATCCTGTTGGTAGAAGGGGGAAGAAGCTTCAACTTCCTTGATTGAGAACCTATCCTTCTAGGAAGTACACCATATGGAAGAATCTACCATTGCCATCCAGATTCTAGACAAGGACCTTTGTTATTAATCTTCAAGTGTCATATATCCAATCTGGGTTTTTCCTTTGAATTATCTTTACTTTCGTTTCAAACACTTCATTTCATACCTTGTTCAGTTCCTATAGGGAGCTGTAGGAAGATAGACAGAAGGTTGTTCTATTATGTGGGTTGGCTGTGTAAGCCCGTAAGCTGTGTGTCAACAGTTGGCTATGTAGGCCCGTAAGCTGTGTGTCAGTAGTGTTTAGTGCGTTGCACTAGGGAAGTCTCACTTCTTTGTGTGAGGGGTGGATGTAAGACTCTGGGTTGAGTCTGAACTACCTTAAAACTCTTGTCTTGTGTGGTTGGCTTGTGGGTTTCCTCTAGGGTAGATGCATGCTTTGGCCGTCCATATATATCCTTCATTGACTCCTTTCTTGTGGATCTTCCTTGGTATTAGTTTACTTTACATTCTGCTGCGTTTAATTTTAGAAAAAGGGGGCCGATCTATTCATCCCCCCTCTAGATCTGCCATTCCTACACATCAAAAGGTTGTACAGCAGCCTCATGATGAAGAGGACAGTCCACTGTGCTAGGAACTTTCTTAGACCTCAAAAAAAGTGTTTTTGGAGATTTTCATCTATATTTTTTATTCTCTAGATGGGCTTTGGAGACTATTCAGGTTTAATAGATAAGCGCATGATGTCTTCTGTTGCGTCGACACAGTGACCTTGATGCGTCATGTAGCCTTTGTGAGGCCATTTATAACGGCTTCTGGAAGACCCCCTGCGTCGACGTCCTAAGAGTTGGGGGGTCGACACATCTATGAGGGCTATGCTTGAGCCAGCTTCTGTGTGACCCTGGCATCGACGCCCTGAAACTATGGGGTCGACGCATCCTTCGGACTTAGCATTTATAATGCTTTCTATCAATCTCCTTGCGTCAACGCCCTGAGAGCATGGGGTCAACGCATCCTATGCCGGTCATCTAACTGACAACTAGTGGAGCCTGATGGAGTCGACACATCTTTATCGTAGGGTCGACGCTGCCTTCTTGACCTTGCAGTTCTTAGTTGAATTCTGCTACATTTGATTTTCCTTTCTTTTCACAAACTTTTCTTGGTTTTTGTGCATGCATGTTCCTTTGCACCTTGAGTTTCTTTCAACCTTGGTTGGTTCTTGTTCTTTTAGATTTATGTGGCTTGAGATAAACCTTGCCCTGCTGCTTCAATGCATCATTTTCACCTAACATTATTGCATGATATCTTCACACTTCTCATCTTTATGAGGCCATTCACATGCCAGTGCTGACTTTGACCTGAACTACAAGAACGTTGACATCATCAAATGCAAATAAAATAAATCAATGAGTCATAGTCAGACATCATCAAAATAATAGAATCAAGCATATTCCACACATGCCCAAGAGGATTTTCCTCTAAGGGATGGATATTAACGACCATGGAGCCAGCAGTAAAGCAATGCACACGAGGCAGTTGGAAATGAAATAATTCCTAGGTTAGTGGAGCCCCCCGTGTTGGCTAGTCCTTGAGTTTCTCCCTGCCCAATTTGGAATTTGGGGTAGCCATTCTTGGCTTACCCTGATTTTAGGGGCCATCTCGGAACCTCCGTGGATGTGCTTCCAATTTTTGGATCTGAGTAAGACAGAGCTTGGCTCTGATACCAATTGTTAGGTCCCTTGGGTGCAACTAGATTTAGAAGGGGGGAGGGTTGAATAGATCCTTTAAGAGAATATGCCCAAATAAAAGCTAAACCCAATTCAAACTCAATCTGCAACTTGGTATGCAATTGACACACTAATCAATATGGACTAAGATTTCATCAAAAATAGTTCACACAGCAGACCTCGACACCATGCATGTGACGACCCAGGAGATCCGGATACCGATAAACCGATATCATCGATTTACCGATACCAAGAACTCAGGGATGCCACCCAAGAGGCTGATGAGGCCCCGTAAGGGTTAGTAAGTGTTTGTCAAGGGGATGCATAACGAATAGAAATTACATGCGCAATATAAATTAAAGCATTCATTTGAACTTTAAACGGAAGTAATTAAATATATCAGAGTGGTAAATTTATACAAGTAGTCTAGATCCATATATCATAAGTTCCAAACTGAACAATGGTCAAAATAAATAACTACACGGGGCATATCCCTGCCAAAAGAAGAAAAAAGATAGACTGACTACTAACCGACCACTAACAGACCACTGCTGGCTCTACAACTTTTCGCCAAAAGCACAAGAGAATCCTGCAACCTGTTGCTCTGCCTCACCTGAAAAGGAAGGGGTGAGTCTTACAACAGAGACTCAGTAGGGTTCACGCGGATCCCAACTTCGCAACTAACTAAAGGAAAGCAGTATAGCATGCATTGGCATAAATAAATGGCAATTTAATAAAGCTGTAAAACTAACTAAACAGTTTATAAACATCTAACTAATATGCCAATTTAATTCAAATGTGAGTACTCGAAATCTACCAATAGATAATAACTCAATCATTCCCAAGTGACAAGAAAGGGAAGGAGAGGAGATCTACCAGAAGAAGAAACCAGATGTGTCCACTGACGGCTTACACTGCATCTCAAGCATCTACGCAAGTCTGATCATAGCAAGTGAGACGCGTAACAGTACCAGAAACAAGTAACTAGTAAGAGTAACACTCGTCAGTGTCAGTCCAAGCCTCTGACCACGTGTGCACACACTGGCTCGTTGCCTAGAGCCAGGCCTGTAGCTAGTATTCCCCTCTGTAGGACGCTACGGTTAGACCGGGGCCCACGGAACTAGCTTAAAAACCGTAAATTGGGATACCCCGCCACCTCTCCCGGGTGGGATCAACACTAAAAGTTGTCGGGCTACGACTGGTGGTTCCATCACTAGGAAAGAGAATATAATTCTACTGGGATCTAAAAACATGCCATAATTTATGATAATAATTTAACATGGCAAATATGCAACATTAAAAGCATAATTAGCTGAATATGCTAAGAATTACAATCTATCGGGATTAAACGGTTGAAAAAAAACTGCCCAGTCTATAAAAAAACTTAAGCATGGCGAATATGCAATATTAAATGCATAATTAAACGAACATGCAAAAATTGCAGAACAAGCGGTCGAACTGGGGCCGCTATAGTCTTAGGCGGTCGAACAACGAACCGTTGCGTGCTGCTAAACGGACTAGCCGTGAAGTTTCTACCGTCATTTAGATTTAAAATATTCACGCGGTCGAGATGTCAGCCGCTTGGGTCAATAGACGATTTATGGCGGACCGTTACAAAATTTGAAATAAGCTAAATATGGTCCTTATCGGAGAACCGAATCCACGGGAATCATAACCGGACCCCCCTCCCGGTCTACCTAAATCGACAAGAATCATGACTTTTAACCTATTCCCTGCCATTCCATCATCTTAATATGACAATTTATCATCTATGAATTCAGCAACGATGGGATACGGTAGTTTATCGTCTATGAACTCAGCAACGATGGGCATGCTCCAAAAACATAAAGACGATGGGCATGCTTCAAAAACATAAAGACGATGGGCATGCCGTTTAAAACATAATAATAATGGGCATGGCATTAGGGATGATCTAATGAGCTAGGGTATCGATCCCCCTACCTCAATCATGACGAAAGCTTCTATTCCGACTGTGAGCAAGCCGAGGGTCGCCGCGCCTCACCTTTGCCCGGTCATCAGCACGCTCCGTGGTTCACCTCGGGGGTGACGTCTCCGCGTTCCTCGCGTCGTGGGGAAGCTTCCGCTGGTCCTAGCATGGGAAGAAGGCCGCCCCCCTCCGGATTCCTAGCCAAGGACGTCGATTTCACCGCGAGAAGGCCGTGAGAAGGGGAGAGAGGGCCGCCCGATGCCACCGTGGAACCGTGCCTCAGCGCCGGGGTCCGGCTCCGACGGGGTCACCGCCGCGATCTCCTCCCTGCCAGCTCACCGGCGAGGCTGCCGCTCCTCCGCCGTGGCCGTCGGTTCTTCGCGCGCACCGAGAAGGGAGAGGAAGGGCGAGAGGGGTCGCCGTTCGCGGGTCTGCGGGATTGGTCGAAAAGGGGGGGGGAGAAGAGTGTAAAGTGAGAGAGAGAGAGAACTCTCGGTTCTCTCCTCTCAGGAAAAACCTTCGACAGATATTTTTTTTCAAAAAAACCCTCAAATTGCTAGAAGACCTTAAGTGAAGCAAAATTGTGTAAATGCCCCATTTATTTTCTAAAACTCTTATATATATGCACAAAGCCCACTAAACTAGGCCCAATAAATCCCTAAAAATCTACTAAATTCATTGATTAAAATACATTTTAATGCCGATAAAGATCCGTTAAAGAGTGGCCTTACAGCCCCTCCCTCCTAATAAAAATTTCATCCTCCAAATTTAAAAGGAAGAACAAGGAGTGAACTGAAAGAACTTATACCTTATTCGAATAAGAAAGGAAACTGCTGACGCATTTCATCCTCACATTCCCATGTAGCCTCATTACTAGAGTGACACTGCCAGACAACCTTAACCAGAGGGATTACCTTAGTTCTCAATCATTGCTCTCGACGATCTTCAATTCTGAGCGGATACTCTGGTGTGGATAAATCTGCAGTCACTTTAGGCCAAACTAAATCATTGAGCACGTGAGATGCATCAGGGACATATTTCCTCAGCTAGGACACATGAAATGCATCGTGGATTGCTTGCATCGCCGTCGGCAATTGAAGATGATAAGCCACTTGGCCCACACATTCCAGAATAGGAAATGGACCAATATAACGGGGACTGTGCTTTCCACGCTTTCCAAACCTCATAACGACTTTCATCAAAGTTATCTTTACAAACACCATATCTCCAGGCTCAAATTGCAATGGTCGCCTGCGCTGATCTGCATAGCTTTTTTGTCAACTCTGAGCTATCAACATTTTCTGCCTGATCAAGCGAACCACATCATCATATAGCTAAACCATATCGGGCCCTGTCAACAATCTATCACCGGTCTCAAACCATTTCAAAGGTGTACGACAAGGACGCCCATACAAAGCCTCATACGGTGCCATGCCAATGTTGGAGTGATAGCTTTTATTATTAGCAAATTCCATAAGTGGCAAATGTTGACTCCACGAACCCTGCCAATCTAGGCAACACGATCTCAACATATCTTCTGAAGTCTGAATAGTCCTTTCTGATTGACCATCTGACTGCGGATGATAAGCTGAACTAAAGGCTAACTCTCTGTGCCCAACGCTTTTTGCAAACTACGCCATAAGCTAGAAGTAAACTGTGGGTCGCGATCTGACACAATTGATATTGGAATTCCATGTAATGGCACAATCTTTTGAACATAAAGCTCGGCCAATTTATAAACAATCCACGTCACCTTGATCTGTAACAATCTCGCTGTCTTAGTTAGTCGATCTACTAACAGCCAGATTCCATCGAAGGCTTGTAAAGTCCGAGGTAAACCCACAACAAAATCTATCGTGCATTGATCACATTTTCACATCGGAATTTCTAAAGGTTAAAGCATTCCTCCAAGTTTTTGATGCTCGGCTTTAACCTGTTGGCATGTCAAACATTAAGACACAAATGTAGCTACATCCTTTTTCATTCCTGGCCACAAGAACTGTCTTTTCAGATTTTGATACATCTTGGTAGTGCCGGGGTGAATAGCATAATGGGATCCATGGGCTTCACACAAGATGGTATTCCTTAACTCATCAATAGCTGGAACATACAGCCTTCCACGGAAGCTGACAACCAGCTCATCATCACATTCAACATCATGCATCATTATAATGCGTGACAAATTAGAATCTGCCTACTGAGCTTCCTTAAGTTGCTGATAAATAGCTGGAGTCATCACAAGACTAACACACACAGCTACCATCGGATCAGAAGGAATGTCCACGCTGAAAGTTTCACTAGGAAACAGTTCCCACAATTTCCATTCATGAATAAGCAAATGACTAATTTGTAGTTTACTGCTCATAGCATCAGCCACAACATTCATTTTTCCTGCCTGATAGGAGAGAGTGAAATCATAGTCTTTCATATATTTCATCCATCTGCGCTGCCGAAGATTCAAATCTTTTTGAGAGAACACATACTACAAGTTTTAATAATCAGTAAAGATCTCAAATTTCTCACCATACAGATAGTGTCTCCAGATTTTTAGTGCAAAGATCACCGCTGCAAGCTCTAAATCACGAGTCAGATAATTCTCTTCATGCTGGTATAATTGTCGGGATGCATAAGCTATGACTTTACCATGTTGCATAAGCACTACACCCAAACTTACTCGAGAAGCATCCGTGCAAACCACGAATCCACCCGAGCCAGAAGGTAACACCAACATTGGAGAAGAAGTGAGGAGCCCTTTTCAATCCGTTAAAGCTCTGTTCACATTGATCTGACCAGACAAAAGGTACATCTTTACGTGTCAGTCTAGTCATCGACGCGGCAATCCGTGCAAAGTCTTGAATGAATCTTCAATAATAACCAGCAAGACCCAGAAAACTTCTGATCTCTATCATAGTTCTCGGTCTTTGCCATTGAAGAACAACCTCAATCTTAGCTGGATCAATTGCAACTCCGTCACCAGAAATCACATGGTTGAGAAAATGCACTTCCCGAAGCCAAAACTCACATTTACTAGATTTTGCATAGAGTTCGTAAAATGATCCTGAGGTCTTACACATGCTCTTCCTCAGGGGTAAAATAGACAAGAATGTTATAGGCAAAGATCACCACGAATTGGGTTAGATAAGGGTGAACCACACGCTGCATCCGGGAGCATTGGTCAGCCTAAACGGCATAACCAAAACTCAAAATGACTACAACGCGTGCTAAACGTAATCTTTTCCACATCAGATTGATCAGAATTCAATCCGAGGAAAGATAGTAGCATACTGTAATTAATCAAGCAAATCCTCGATCCTTGGTAGAGGATACTTATTCTTGGTGGTCACCTGATTAAGTTGTCTTAAAATCAGATCGTGTGGCTGAGACTAGATCTTTTTCAACCATTGCTCCCAATTGCTCTAACCGATCTATGCCCAGAATAATATCATAATCAACCAGCTACAAAGTATACAATCTAGCTGGCAACTGATGATTGCCCATCACAATAGGAGTCTCTTCGAGACAGAGAGGTGTGAACATGAAATCTCCAAAAGGTAGTTTAACAAGCAACTTACAAGTCGTTTCAAAAGTCGGCTCCTCAATACAGGCAATAAAGTCTTCATAAATAAATGAGTGAGAAGCACTTGAATCAAATAGAACACGAGCTATAGGATCACAAATCATAATCGTACCTTCCACGAGATGAGATGCCACAGCTATTTCAGGACAAGTTATATGGTGGTGGAGGAGGTCTGAACTGAGACAACTGTGGTTGAGAGAACTGCACAAGTTTCGGCCTCAGAGGACAATCTCGAACCACATGCCCCAGTTGATCACAATGAAAACAAACCACCGACAGCAAACAAGGCTTGCCTGGGTGGCTCCCACCACATCTCGGACACGATTTTGGTTGACAAACAGCTGAGTCTTGATGCTGCGGAAAAGAAGGTGCTGATTGTTGCTGTGCGGTACCCGAAGATGCTTGACGGCCATAGCGCTTCTTAAACTTCTTGAATTTCTTGAACTTGGGTTTAAAGAAAGAAGTACCACCGGCAGTAGGTACAGCAGATGGAACTCCTGCCACAGACGGCTAACTGACTTGTTGAAACGGCACACTCGGTTGGCAATTAGCTTGCTGACGCTGCACAATCTGATGTACGAGCTCAACCTGGGTCCACCCTTGAGCTCTTATAATGTCAAGTTCTAATGCCGCAGCCGCTTGATATACCAAATCCATCTCAGCCACCCTAGTTCCAATCAGAGGCTATCTCAGTTCCGACCTCAGCCCATACAAGTAATGCCTAGTTTTCAGGTTTTCCCCAGCAAGAATCTGAGGGGCGTAACGACCCAATTCCATAAACTTATTTCGATACTGCAAGACTGTCATATCGCCTTGAGCCAAGTCCATAAACTCATGCACTTTGGCCATTCTCAAATATGCTGGACCGTATGCAAGCTCGAACGATGTGATAAACTCCTGCCAAGTAATCTGACGAAGTGGACGGGATCTAAAAGCAACCTCCCACTCCGTGGTCCACCACGAGAGTGCTGCTCCGTAAAGTTGGAATGTGGTCAACATGAATTTTTCATCCTCCGTGCACTCCATGGAACGGAATACACGCTCGGTTGCATCAATCCATACTCTAGCCACATCAGGATTTGCCTGTCCTTCATAAGTCGGTGGGTGGAACAGTAAAAATTCTGTCAGTGCCCTACCACGGCCACCTGGAGGCAAATCAGCTTGAGGAGCAGGATCAACTTGAATTGGCGCTGGCACATTAGCGGGAGGAGAAGTGCCACTTCCTCCCCTCGGGACACATGCCCTTCTACGAGGCGACATTTTGATCTAAAAGAAAACACGCAATAGCAGAAAAAACATCCGTGATCACGAAAAACATCCTAATCCATTAATAGTAGACTCACATGGACTTGTTGTAGACTAATGCAATTTCAATTCCTTATACAAATCCTCAACACCGCTCTGATACCAACTGTGACGACCCAGGAGATCTGGATACCGATAAATATCATCGATTTATCGATACCAAGAACTCTGGGAAGCCACCCAAGAGGCTGATGAGGCCCTGTAAGGGTTAGTAAGTGTTTGTCGAGGGGATGCACAACGAATAGAAATTACACACGTAATATTAATTAAAGCATTCATTTGAACTTTAAACGGAAGTAATTAAATATATCAGAGTGGTAAATTTATACAAGTAGTCCAGATCCATATATCATAAGTCCCACACTGATCAATGGTCAAAATAAATAACTACACGGGGCATACCCCAGCCAAAAGAAGAAAAAAGACAGACTGACTACTAACCGACCACTGACAGACCACTACTGGCTCTACGACTTTTCGCCAAAAGGACGAGAGAATCCTGCAGCCTGTTAATCCACCTCACCAAAAAAGGAAGGGGTGAGTCTGACAACAGAGACTCAGTAGGGTTCACGCGGATCCCTACTTCGTAACTAACTAAAGGAAAGCAGTATAGCATGCATTGGCATAAATAAATGATAATTTAATAAGGATGTAAAACTAACTAAACAGTTTATATATAGCTACCTAATGTGCCAATTTAATTCAAATGCGAGTACTCGAAATCTACCAATAGATAATAACTCAAGCATTCCCAAGTGACAAGAAAGACAAGGAGAGGAGATCCACCAGAAGAAGAAACTAGATGCGTCCACTGACGACTTACACTGCGTCTCAAACATCTAGGCAAGCCTGATCATAGCAAGCGAGACGTGTAACAATACCAGAAACAAGTAACTAGTCAGAGTAACACTCATTAGTGTCAGTCCAAGCCTTTGACCACGTGTGCACACACTAGCTCGTTGCCTAGAGCCATGCCTCTAGCTAGTATTCCCCTCCGTAGGACGCTACGGTTGGACCGGGGCCCATGGAACTAGCTTAAAAACCATAAACTGGGATACCCCGCCACCTCTCTCGGGTGGGATCAACACTAAAAGTCGTCGGGCTACGATTGGTGGTTCCATCACTAGGAAAAAGAATATAATTCTATTAGGATCTAAAAACATGCCATAATTTATGATAACAATTAAATATGGCAAATATGCAAGATTAAAAGCATAATTAACTGAATATGATAAGAATTAAAATCTGTTGGGATTAAACGGTTGAAAGAAAACTGCCCCAGTCTATAAAATAACTTAAGCATTGCGAATATGCAATATTAAATGCATAATTAAATGAACACGCAAAAATTGCAGAACAAGGGGTCGAACTAGGGCCGCTATAGTCTTAGGCGGTCGAACAACAAACCGATGCGTGCTGCTAAACAGACTGGCCGTGAAGTTTCTACCATCATTTAGATTTAAAATATTCACGCGATCGAGATGTCAGCCGCTCGGGTCAATAGATGGTTTATGGCGGATCGTTACAAAATCTGAAATAAGCTAAATATGGTCCTTACTGGAGAACCGAATCCATGGGAATCATAACCGGACCCCCCTCGCAGTCGACCTAAATCGACAGGAATCATGACTTTTAACCTGTTCCCTGCCATTCCATCATCTTAATACGACAATTTATCATCTATGAATTCAGCAACGATGGGATACGACAGTTTATCATCTATGAATTCAGCAACGATGGGCATGTTCCAAAAACATAAAGATGATGAGCATGCTTCAAAAATATAAATATGATGGGCATGCCATTTAAAACATAAAGACAATGGGCATGGCATTAGGGATGATCTAACGAGCTAGGGTATCGATCCCCGTACCTCAACCGTGACGAAAACTTCTATTTCAACCGCGAGCAAGCTGAGGGTCACCGCGGCTCGCCTTTGCCCGGTCGTCACCAAGCTCCGTGGTTCGCCTAGGGGATGACGTCTCTGCGTTCCTCGCGTCGTGGGGAAGCTTCCGCCGATCCTAGCACGGGAAGAAGGCCTCCCCCCTCTGGATTCCTAGCCGAGGACGCCGATTTCACCGCGAGAAGGCTGTGAGAAGGTGAGAGAGGGCCACCCGATGTTGCTGTGGAACCGCGCCTCCAAGCCGGGGTCCAGCTCCGACGGGGTCGCCGCCACGATCTCCTCCCTGCCAGCTCAACGGCGAGGCCGCCGCCCTTCCACCGTGGCCATCGGTTCGCCGCGCGCGCTGAGAAGGGAGAGGAAGGGCGAGAGGGGTTGCCGTTCACGAGTCCGCAGGATCGGTCGAAAAGGGGGGGGAGGGTAAAGTGAGAGAGAGAGAGAACTCTCGGTTCTCTCCTCTCAGGAAAAACCTTCGACATATTTTTTTTCAAAAAAACCCTCAAATTGCTAGAAGACCTTAAGTGAAGCAAAATTGTGTAAATGCCCCATTTATTTTATAAAACTCTTATATCTATGTACAAAGCCCACTAAACTAGGGCCAATTGTTGGGTTTGGTGCGTTCGATTCAGAGGGGGGTGAATGAATCTCCCCTTAAAAATTTCGCTCACTTCACAAAATTAAGCAATCTGAAAAGCTAATTAAATCTCTCCTTCTTCAGAAGGACAATGAGCAATTGCGGAATAACAATATCACAGGACACTCAATACCACAATCAAACACACGGTGTGCAATCAAGCCATATCGCCCCTATGCATTCATCTAGCGTCAAACACACAATGAGATCAAACCACACCGTACACAAGAGATTTTTAGGTGGTTCGGTCCTCCAGACCTACATCCACCCCACACTCAACCCGAGTGTGGATTACTGCTGACTCACAGCTTGAACGGCTGGGCATCATAGCTTGCTTACATCAGCTGGGCCTCACAGCTTGCCATCCGCTGAGCATCACAGCTTGCTACCGCTAGGCAATACAGCTTAGCCATCCGCTGGGGACTACAGCTTAACCCGTCCAGTGGAATCCTCCACTGCAAACGCTGAGCAACACAGCTTGCTCTGCTGACAAATAGCTTGAAGAAAGGTAAAATGGAAAACAAGAAATGCAGCACCGAAAAGCTGAAAATGAAGCACAAAACATATAGCTCTCAAAGGAGCAGGTCTGGCTTGGATTTGATCCAAATGCCAGAGGACAGATTTCTTCTCCACGAACTCCTTCTCTCTCTCTCTCTCTCTCTCTCTCTCTTCTTTCTCTTCTGCTGCTTCTCTTACACTCTGCTCTTCTTTCTCTTTTTCTCTCATTCTGCTTCACACTCGATCGTGCAAGCACTCACTGCTTCGTTCAGTCTTCTTTAGATGGAGAAGTCTTCCTTTACATAGCAGTTCTAGCAGGCGCAGCACTGGGCGCGTGTCTTCCACAGTTCTCGCCCAAATGTTTTGGCCACGTGTAATCATCCTGTCAGTCCTTCTAGCCTCGGATCACGTGCCTTCATTAAGCTCCTCGAGTAACAGTCCTGTTAGAACAGACGAGGATGCACTGAGTTAATTCAGAAAGTAATGTACAGGCTTTCTTTTGAACGATGCACAATACATAGTGTATGGACTTAATAGCACATGCTGCAGTATGCATATGGTGAAGTATGTACATTGATGATGAATGCTCAAGCATGCCAAACGAATGTGTAGACTCTGCGTGCAATGTATAAACAATGTGCAGACTTAGAATGCATGCATGTGGCATCGATGTAAAGACTTGTGGTGTCTAATACAGTATACATATTCAAAGTATGTACATTGAATATGAGTGCCCTGACATGCCAATCGAATGTGCAGACTCAGTATGCAGCAATGTGTAGACTTGCTAGCAAGCAATGTGCTGATAATGCCATTGTATGGACTTTGTGTGTGCGAGCATGCTAATATGCAATGTGTAGACTTTGAGTGTGCGTACAATGCAGCAACCAATGTATAGACTTGCGTTCAGCAGCAATGTATAGACTTGAACACATGCATGCTATGCGATGTATAGACTTGCCAACAACAAGTGTATGGAATTAACAGCTATGAATGTGCAGACTATGTGTGCGTGCATGCTGCAAGGCAATGAATAGACTTGGTGTATGCAGTCTAGACAATGTACAGACTTTGTGTTGCGAACACAAGCTGTATAGACTTTCAGCAACACACGATGCACAGACTTTCCAGGCATGAAGGCAACTGCTGTACAGACTTGCTAGGCAAGAAGGCAACCGCTGTACAGACTTCGTGTGCAATGGCCAATCAATGTGCAGACTTGATGAATATGCAGCAATGTATAGACTCTAAGTGAGATGAAAGAATGTATAGACTTGCTCACATGCATGAATAATTGGCGATGTATAGACTTTGCCAATGTACAGACTTACCACCAAGATGATGCATGAGCAGGCTGACAATGTACAGACTTGCTCGATTATCAACAAATGAATGTATAGACATTGTGTGCAGGCATTGGCTGTACAGACTTGAGTTCGTGTAAGCTACAGGGCAATGTATGGACTTTGAATGTGTTCATGCTAAGGATGTTGTATAGACTTGCTACCAATGTACAAACTTGCTATGTTTACGCATGGACCAAGTCTGTATAGACTTTGAACGTATGTAATGTGCAAACGTTGTACAGACTTTGCCTGCATGCTGTGCAAGACAATGTATAGACTTGATGATCGTGCAGCAGTGTATAGACTTGCTCAGCCTGAAGCAGGGCAATGTACAGACTTCTTAACAGACGCATGCAGCAACTGTTATTGCACTGATGCAGTGTATGCTAAACACAAAGACTATAGCAATGAATAGATCAGACATAGCACACTCATGCATTCTCCACAGAACAGATCAGTCATATGCATTCATGTGATGACTCAATGTGTTGTTCTTAGCAAAATAATACGGTGACTCATTCATGTTGCTATCATTAAAACACCAAATTATCAACAAAGCACAAGGGGCACAACAATCTCCCCATTTTTGATGATGGCAACATAATGAGTCACACTGACTCGTCAAACTATTCTCCCCCTTTGACATAATCAAAAAGAAAGGAAATGGTTTGAGACACAAAATTCAGCACACAAAGACAGAGAATGAAACATAGTACACTGAAATATAGTTCCCCCTTATGACATGAAAACATCTCTCCCTCTATCAATATGCATGCAGATAAATCATAACTCCCCCTGAAGCGCAGGAATGAACACTGGTTATCCAATAAATCAATCTGAAATCTGCCATTACAAACAATCTGAACTCTGGTTGTGGCACCTCACATATGCATGAACAGAATGAAATGGGTGGAAAGTCCATAGAACCAGAACTGGTTGCAAAACAAGATGGAAGATTCCAACAGTGTGGAGAGTAAAGTAATTGATGATAGGAAGGTAAAAGTAGACAACAATAATCACAAGACATCTCAATGAATAATCAATAGCAAGAATTATGTTGATCAGGCTGTCTGGAAAGAATCTGACTTCATCAAGAAGAAAATAGTTTGAGATGAGAAATACAAATATGCATGCAATGATTTAATGAAAGACTTGACCTTTGGCAAAAATCTCCCCCTTTGAGAATAATGATCAGAAAAGTTCTGAAGAGTGAAACCAATTATGATGAAAGGAGATATCAACAAAAGCACAGGGATAATCAAGCAATACCACAATCTGTAAGCACAGTGCATTTGATTCAGATGCCAATGAATGGATGAGGAAGAAGGATTTTCATCAGCACACCAGATTCATAAATCTTGATAATTGGATTTCAGACTCTTCAATTATAATAGATTATGAATGATCTTCAACTTACTATCATGATTTAAGAATGATGAATCCAAAGTTTATCAGAAAAATTTAATACTCATATCTGAAACATCTTTTAATAGAAATGAACATCTGATATTCATGTTTAATCTCCCTCCATCTTACTCAATTAAAATTCAATGATTCCTTTGGAAGGTACACAAGATAGTATTGAGATTAAACAGAGATAAATGTGTCTGAACTTGTCTTTAGTTTTTCAGAATTTTCTATTGATCAGAACTATTTCTTGAGCAAGTTTGGTTAAGTCAACACCTTTTTATGTGAGGCACAACACGTCTCACGTGAAGTGACCCAGTTACTCAGTGTGACAACCATATTGCCTCTCAAAGAGAACAGAGTTAGCAATTTGGAGTGTCTTTTTACATGAGGAGACGCCTTGATCAGAGGCCAGAATGCCCAGTTACTCTACACAACCATGCCATTGCTCTGCCAGATTTTCAATCATTTTTATAAGAGAGATAACTATGGCACTTCATGACATGAGCTTGCTCTATTTCTTTGATAGAGAACCCAGTTTCTCTGTGACCAAAGTCATTGCTCTTGCATAATTTTCTTTCTCATATTTTCAAGTTTTCCGGACAATGCTCAGTACACTTAATTGTTTAAGAACAATACCAACTACATGTATCTTAACCAAGGAAAGCCGTGGTTTTAAAATTTCAGATTTCAGAAGATTTTGCATGAAGTTACATGAGATAGTTGGTTAAGATTTATTAGACAAATGATTTAGATACTTTCAAGTCTTTTAGATTAAAACTTAATGAATACATTAGTCTTAAATCAATTTGATTCATCAGACATTCTTAAGCCAGTATAATAGAAGATTCTTCTTTTCAGAATATTTCTGATTTATGATTAGGGTGCACTAACTAAAATCTTTCCTCATTCAGATGAATCAACATTGACATTGCAGCAAATCAGTGGAGTCAACAAAGCATTTTTTTTAAGAGAATAGCAGAAAGCAATCATGATGAGACAAGGGTTGAACATTAGAACTGTTCAGTTTAGAATTCAATAGCTGAGTCTGGAGTACAGACAGAACAGCTACACAAGTGGAGACAGTAGTGAATTCATAGTGAATCACACATTTGCCAAGAGAATGGATAAGATTGCTAGATAGAAGGAGTTCAAGAGGTGAATAAATGATCAAACAGGAATGCTCCCCCTGTCTAGATGCATCATGTGAAGGATAAAATATAAGCAGCAATATGTTGATCAAAAACAGTTGGACTCCCCCTAACTATATGCATGAAATGTATTGAAAGCACATCACGTGATATCAAATTTTACATTCAGATATGATTCGTGCAAATTAGACAGAAGAGAATTACCATAAGCATGATTGTGCAATTCATATTTCAGAAAACTTTAGTTTAGCACCAACAGATCAACATGATATGCAGTCATTTCAAGTTCACAATTTCATTTAATGGAATTTAAACTGGATGGTCAGAACAAACCTGAAGAGCAGGATCCTGGGGTCTTCCTGTTGAGTGCCCTGGCTTATTTACCCCTCTTTTTCATACAAAGGCACACCTGTAGCATGTTAATCAACTTGATCCTGCAGGGACCCAACCAGCTTTGGGTCCTGCGTTAGCCCTGACAGGTGTTCTAAATAATTTCTTAGCAACATGGTCATCATATTCCATCAGAAGACAATCAAACATAGAATGTCCAAGTTTTCCACAATAATAACATGAAGCCACATAATTTTTGTTTTTATTATTCATATTAGCAGAAACATGATGCCCATGTGCATGCGCATGAATATGAAAATTATGTGTATGAGCATGATTGTTTCTTTCATTAACATGAAAGTTTTCCTTTCCATAATCAGCCAGCCAACAGTTGGCAGCTTTGTGGCCTAGCTTACCACATTCAAAACATGCAAATTTCGCAAATTGTTTTGCAGGGAATTTGACAGTATGGGGGTTAACATAATTCTTCTGAACATGCCAACAGTCCTTGACTGTATGGCCATACTTTCCACATTCAAAGCACCTAACATGCTTACTTCTAGATCCAGAATTATTCCTATAATTCCCTGACCAACACTCAACAGCCTTATGACCTGGCTTGTTGCAATTGAAACAAGTGATGTGCTGGTTAGACTTGAGTTTGTTTCTTTTGTGCCCATGATGATTTGCAGTGTATCTAGCATGCATCTTGTCATCAGATTTCATAGCATAGCACTCGTTCATTAAGTGACCATACCTACCACAGTAATAGCATGAAGCATCAGATTTCCTAGGGGCATGGTTTCTAATGGATGAATTCTTAGAGTGCATTGCTTTACTTGCATACTCATCATTTGCCAATATTCTGCAATCATCCATTACATGGCCTACCTTGCCATAGTAATGGCATGAGACACTCTTATCAGATGCATACGAATTAGTAAGTGAGTTATGAGCAGTATGTATTGATCCATCAGATACCACAGCAGTGTTAGATTTTAGGGCACAAGAAGGGACATTTTTGACCTTATTTTTCCTACCTTTCTTGTTCAATTGTGTACCCTTGTTCACAGCTTTTGTTTGTTTTTCATTTTTCTGAGCCTTGAATTGAAAAATTGAAGATGTAGATGTTTTAGGAGGCTCAGAGCAGCTTGCAATGTCAGAGCTGCGAACAAAGGTGGTGTACAGGTTTTTCTTAACAAATTTTTCAACTTGAGAATTGCATCCTTCCTCTCCACTAGATTTAGTGACTTTATCACATAAAGGAGCATTCATTTTCTCTTTTCCCTTGACAGATTTAGGCATGGAGAGAACAAGTTCATTTACTTCAGATTGCAAAGAGGAGATTTTGAGTTCAGAATTTATCAAATCTTCTTCACATAAGAGAATCTGTCTCTGCATAGCATCATTCAGGTTTTTGACCACTTCTAATTCTTGTTTCAATTTTTCTTCCTTCTCAGATTGGATTTCTTTCTTAGCTGCATTCTCTTTCTCAAGGATTAGCCATTTTTCAGATGCAACAGTGTTCAAGCCCATGAGTTTCTTATTTTGTTCATTTAGCTCTTTAATTTTCTCATGCAAATTCTTTATTTCTTCATCACATTCTTCATTTCTAGACAACAGTTTCAATTCCTCAACCAGTTCCTTTTGTCTTTCTTCCACTTTAATTTTCTCAGCAATCAGATTTTTGTGATCCTCTTTGAACGAAGAAATTTGTTTATTGAGCCATTCATTTTCACTATAGAGTTTCTCATTGCGTTCACGCAGAGCTGAGCACATGTTACAGCTTGACTCTACAAAAGAAATATGCATTGCTTCCTTGTTGATTTTATTCAGACTAGCCTTGAGATCTTCATTATCCTTTTGAACTTTAACAATTTTAGATTTTAGAGAACCATTTTGTTCCTTAAAGTTCTGAACATCTATTAAGCATGTCTCATAAGACTGTTTCAGTGTAGGACAAATATCACAAGTGACTTCAGATTTACATTGTTCAATCCTTTTCTTTAGCCTTTTGTTCTTAGATTTCAAATTTTGGATTTGTTCAGCAAAATTTTCATCATTAGTAATGTAACTTAGCTGTTCTATTAGAGCTTCTTCTCTCTGTTCATCTTTCAAACTTTTATTGAGCAATTCATTATTCTCATTTCTTAGTGAGGCAACTAGATCCTTATACCATTCAAGATCAAATTGAAGACTCTCGTTAACTTCTTTCAGACATGAGCAATCCTTGCAAACAGATTCACATGTAATTTCAGCATTGACTTTTGAACTCTGTTTCCTAAGACATTCATTATCAGATTTTAAGACATTCAATTCAGAGCTAACACACTCTAAATCTTTTACCAGTTTTTCATTCTGAACTACATTATCGTTATGAGCATGATCATCATCAATCAAGCTAAGTCTTTCCTTCAGTTCAGTAATTTCACAAGTAAGCTCTTGATTTTCCTTTTTGTGTAAACCAATTTGTTTCATAAGCATTTCTTTCTCAGATTTCAAATGATCTAGATCTGAAGTAATAGAATCAAACTCTTTTAGTTGTCTTATGAATATCTCATTTTCTGTCTTCAGAATTATCATATCCTCACCTCCAGAATTAACATTCACATGATCATTCAACTTCCTTTTTAGAGATTTATTTCATTTTTTTAACTTTTCGTAAGAATCAAGCAAATCATTGTATGCTACAATCCAATCATCCATATCATAATTATCAAATTCAGAAGGTACCTCATCTTCATCTTCCTCTTCATTTTCTTCTTGCTGTCCATGATCGTCAACCATCAGACATGTGTTGCGATTCCTGGCAAGCTTCAGTTTCTCTAAAATCTCCTTGGCAGACCTGCAAGAAGAAACACATGAGATTAGACCTCTGTCAAGTGATGCTTTCATTAACTCTAATGCTCTAGAGTTGACAGAGTCTTTCAATCTATCGTTATGGGTCCATCTCGATTTATCTCTTGATAATTTGTGTGGACCGTGGACCATTACTTTCCAAAGCCCAGGATCAGTCGATCTAACATATCGATGTAAGTTCTTCAGCCATAGATCAAGATCATTACCTTTTAAAATTGGTGGATGAGCCATTAAAACAGATAGCAAATAACAGCGCACAAAACAATCGGCAAAAATGCACCAAAACCTGATAGGCAAAGCAAGGCACTAAGTCAGTGAAATGAAACACCGAGCACAAGAAACCCACTCTGAAATGCACCACAGAAGATGCAGGATCTACTGTGGATTGTTAGATCCTATGCACAGCAACCCGCTCTGATACCAAGTGTTTGGTTCGGTGCGTTCGATTCAGAGGGGGGTGAATGAATCTCCCCTTAAAAATTTCGCTCACTTCACAAAATTAAGCAATCTGAAAAGCTAATTAAATCTCTCCTTCTTCAGAAGGACAATGAGCAATTGCAGAATAACAATATCAAAGGACACTCAATACCACAGTCAAACACACGGTGTGCAATCAAGCCATATCGCCCCTATGCATTCATCTAGCGTCAAACACATAATGAGATCAAACCACACCGTACACAAGAGATTTTTAGGTGGTTCGGTCCTCTAGACCTACATCCACCCCACACTCAACCCGAGTATGGATTACTGCTGACTCACAGCTTGAACGGCTGGGCATCACAGCTTGCCTACATCAGCTGGGCCTCACAGCTTGCCATCCACTGAGCATCACAGGTTGCTACCGCTGGGCAATACAGCTTAGCCATCCACTGGGGACTACAGCTTAACCCGTCCAGTGGAATCCTCCACTGCAAACGCTGAGCAACACAGCTTGCTTTGTTGACAAACAGCTTGAAGAAAGGTAAAATGGAAAACAAGAAATGCAGTACCGAAAAGCTGAAAATGAAGCACAAAACATATAGCTCTCAAAGGAGCAGGTCTGGCTTGGATTTGATCCAAATGCCAGAGGACAGATTTCTTCTCCACAAACTGCTTCTCTCTCTCTCTCTCTTCTTTCTCTTCTGCTTCTTCTCTTACACTCTGCTCTTCTTTCTCTTTTTCTCTCGTTCTGCTTTACACTCGATCGTGCAGGCACTTACTGCTTCGATCAGTCTTCTTCAGATGGAGAAGTCTTCCTTTATATAGCAGTTCCAGCAGGAGCAGCACTGGGCGCGTGTCTTCCACAGTTCCCGCCCAAATGTTTTGGCCACGTGTCATCATCCTGTCAGTCCGTCCTGCCTCGGATCACGTGCCTTCATTAAGCTCCTCGAGTAACAGTCCTGTTAGAACAGACGAGGATGCACTGAGTTAATTCAGAAAGCAATGTACAGACTTTGTTTTGAACGATGCATAATGCATAGTGTATGGACTTAATAGCACATGCTGCAGTATGCATATGGTGAAGTATGTACATTGACGATGAATGCTCAGGCATGCCAAACGAATGTGTAGACTCTGCGTGCAATGTATAAACAATGTGCAGACTTAGAATGCATGCATGCGGCATCGATGTACAGACTTGTGGTGTGTAATGCAGTATACATATTCAAAGTATGTACATTGAATATGAGTGCCCTGACATGCCAATCGAATGTGTAGACTCAGCATGTAGCAATGTGCAGACTTGCTAGCAAGCAATGTGCTGACAATGCCATTGTATGGACTTAGTGTGTGCGAGCATGCTAATATGCAATGTGTAGACTTTGAGTGTGCGTACAATGCAGCAACCAATGTATAGACTTGCGTTCAGCAGCAATGTATAGACTTGAACACATGCATGCTATGCGATGTATAGACTTGCCAGCAACAAGTGTATGGAATTAACAGCTATGAATGTGCAGACTATGTGTGCGTGCATGCTGCAAGGCAATGAATAGACTTGGTGTATGCAGTCTAGACAATGTACAGACTTTGTGTTGCGAACACAAGCTGTATAGACTTTCAGCAACACACGATGTACAGACTTTCCAAGCATGAAGGCAACCGCTGTACAGACTTGCTAGGCATGAAGGCAACCGCTGTACAGACTTCGTGTGCAATGGCCAAACAATGTGCAGACTTGATGAATATGCAGCAATGTATAGACTCTAAGTGAGATGGAAGAATGTATAGACTTGCTCACATGCATGAATAATTGGCGATGTATAGACTTTGTCAATGTACAGACTTACCACCAAGACGATGCATGAGCAGGCTGACGATGTACAGACTTGCTCGATTATCAACAAATGAATGTATAGACATTGTGTGCAGGCATTGGCTGTACAGACTTGAGTTCGTGTAAGCTACAGGGCAATGTATGGACTTTGAATGTGTTCATGCTAAGGATGTTGTACAGACTTGCTACTAATGTACAAACTTGCTATGTTTACGCATGGACCAAGTATGTATAGACTTTGAACGTATGTAATGTGCAAACGTTGTACAGTCTTTGCCTGCATGCTGTGCAAGATAATGTATAGACTTGATGATCGTGCAGCAGTGTATAGACTTGCTCAGCCTGAAGCAGGGCAATGTACATACTTCTTAATAGACGCATGCAGCAACTGTTATTGCACTGATGCATTGTATGCTAAACACAAAGACTATAGCAATGAATAGATCAGACATAGCACACTCATGCATTCTCCACAGAACAGATCAGTCATATGCATTCATGTGATGACTCAATGTGTTGTTCTTGGCAAAATAATATGGTGACTCATTCATGTTGCTATCATTAAAACACCACATTATCAACAAAGCACAAGGGGCACAACACCAATAAATCCCAAAAAATCTACTAAACTCATGGATTGAAATACATTTTAATGCTAGTAAAGATCCGTTAATGAACAGGCCTTACAATGCATGGGGGAGCTAGGGACTGCCGTTGGAAGGGGCTAAGGTCGACGCACCACCACAGTGGAGTCAAAGTCACCTCTAAGTGAGTTCAGCAATTAAACACATATGATGCACATCAAACTCCAGTTGTGTGCGAAAATCAGAATGGTTGAAGGGCAGGAAATCAACCAACCAAAATAACAAGCATGGCGATTAGGAAAACAACCTGTGAGTGGAGATAGGAGATAAGGATCAATCACACAAAGTACAACCCACTACACAAGGAATTTTTAAGGTGGTTCAGTCTGCAAACCCGGAAACCTACATTCACCCCTCACCAAACCAGTGAGGCTTTACAACACGAGGACAAAGTCCTCAACACACATGGGGATGAAATCCCACACACACACACACACACGGGGGCGAACCCCCCCCCCCCACACACACACACACACAAAAGGAAAACAAGCTACAAGTGCAGCAAAAAGCACGAGGATAAGTTGACACACGAAGTTGAACACAGCTAAAGCCACTCTAGTCTCTCAACCAGAGCACTGGACACACACTTGAACCTATTTCAAATGAAAAGAAATTGCAACAAGGAGAACACCAGCTGTGGTTTCAGATACAAATCTGGAAGCTGGTGTGGTAGTTTCAGATAGAGATCCAACGGATCTTCTCCTCATGCTTTCTGCAAGGCTGCTCTCTCTCAAGGCTTCTCTCCTTTCTTCTTCTCTCTTTTCTCTTTTCTCTTACAACATTGGTCTGGGTTGGCCAAATATTGGGATGCTCACATTCCCTTTTATTCTTTCTCACAGATTTGCTTAAATGCTCAAGGGGCGTGGCTCTCTTCAAGGGCAGCAACAGCTCCTCTTTGTTAAGGAGCTTCATATATATAGAACAGCCAGTGGAGGATTTTCCCTCCAAGAAATTTGTACCTTGATTGGCTGGAATACAAAAGACTTGTTTGACCACTGACCTCCTATTTGGTTGGTCCATAATATCTGATAGCAAGATCACCAAAAGAAATAACTAGACTTGAATCTGATTGGCCCTGAAAGAAATAGGATATTTCTTCCATTCAGCTCTTCATAGTTCTGTAATCCGATTGGTCCCGCAAGGGCACATAAATTTCCCTCCAAGATCCTACATTTGAATTGTAGGAAAGGAAATGATGCTTCTTAGACTTGGAGATCTGCCAGATCTTCTTTCTCATTGGCAGTGGGAGACAAGGACATATCTATGTCCTGGGTACTTTCCTTGGACTAAAATCTCATTGGTTATGACCAAAAAGTATAGTATACGAAGAAATGACCTTTCCTTAATCTGGTAGTTGCCAAAAAGGTTTCTCCCAAAAGGTTGTACTGCAGCCTCATGATAAAGAGGACCGTCCACTGTCCAAGTAACTTTCTCTGACCTCAAAAAAGTGTTTTTGGAGGTTTTTGTTTATATTTTTTATTCTCTGGATGGGCTTCGGAGACTGTCCAAGTTTAACAGATAAGGGCATGAAGTCTTCCGATCTGTCGACGCAATGGCCTTGATGCATCGATGTAGCCTTTGTGAGGGTCATTTATAACGGCTTCTTGAAGACCCCCTGCGTCAACGTTCTGAGAGTTGTGGGGTCGACACATATGTGAGGGCTGCGCTTGAGACGGCTTCTGTGAGACCCTGGCGTCGAAGCCTTGAAACTATGGGGTCGACGCATCCTTCGGACTTGGCATTTACAATGCTTTCTATGAAGCTCCTTGCGTCGACGCCCTGAGAGCATGGGGTCGACGTATCCTACGCCGGCCGTCTGACTGACAACTGCTGGAGCCTGATGGGGTCGACGCATCTTTGTCGTATGGTCGACACAGCCTTCTTGACCTTGCAGTTCTCAACTTAATTCTGCTACATTTGATTTTCCTTTCTTTTCCCAACGATTTCTTTGTTTCGGTGCATGCATGTGCCTTTGCCACTTGAGTTGCTTTCAACCTTGGTTGATTCTTGTTCCTTTAGATTTATGTGGCTTGAGATAAACCTTGCCTTGCTGTTTCAATGCATCATTTCACCTGACATCATTGCATGATATCTTCACACTGCTCATCTTTATGAGGCCAGTCACATGCCAGTGCTGACTTTGACCTAAACTACAAGAACGTTGACATTATCAAATGTAAATTAGACTCATCAATGAGTCATAGTCTGACATCATCAAAACAATAGAATCAAGCATGTTCCACACATGCCCAACATGATTTTCCTCTAAGGGATGGATATTAACGGCCATGGAGCCAGCAGCAAAGCAATGCACACAAGGCAGTTGGAAACGAAATAATTCCTGGGTTAGTGGATCCCCCCTTGTAGGCCAGTCCTCGGGGTTCTCCCTGCCCAATTTGGAATATGGGGTAGCCATTCTTGGCTTACCCTGATTTTAGGGGCCATCTCAGAACCTCCGTGGATGTGCTTCCAATTTTTCACCCCCAAATGCTCTGGCCAAGGGGAGGTGTTGCCCAATTTTTGTTAGGGCTATGGACTTAATAAAAATGGACTAATGACAAAGATATGAACTGAATAATTGATATAATGCTAAAATAGGTTCTTCAGACGCAAAGGACAATGTTGGAAGAACACGTCTGAACGAAGTAGATGATCAAGTGAAGAAAATGTTGTTCTAGCAGCAGAAACAAAGAAAGAAAATTGCTTAACAGAAATGAAAAGAAAGAAGAAGAATAAAAAAATAAGTGGCAATCAATGAAATAACCAAATAAATAAAACTTAATGATCATGTGGAGAGTGCTCTCATATATGCATTTGTTCATGCATCCATGCATTTTTCTGAACTTAGAATAGCCTAAAGCCTACTGCAGCAGGGGTTGACCCCCTGGGTCGACTCCCCTTGAGTTTGGTCGCTGCCTAGCGATAGGGTTCTATTGTGAATAAAATCAAACACCTTGCATACATCATGCGATTCGCATTAATGCTTATTGAACTTCCATGAATATGGTTGAGTTCATTCCCTCATGCATTTCTCAACATTGGGCAAATCATGAACATTCAAAATTGAACCTCTTGCATGCATTATGTGTGTGAATTAAACCCTATACATCTGCCACCCACGTGTGCTTGCATTTTTTTTTAATAAAATGATTTATTATTTCAAAAGAAGGAAACCACGAATACAGTATGACCGGGGCATACCCCTGTTCTACAAATGGTTAGACAAACCACAAACTGCAGCTAGTGAGAATATCTAAGGCTCGACATCCTTGCCTTATCCAGCACCACAGCGCCTCTCGTCGAGAGAGGCAGCTCCGCTGGAGTCTCGAATATTTTATTCTTAGCTAATGTTTTAGCATGAGTGGTTAGGGAGTCTGCCACCATGTTCCCCTCCCTATGCACGTGATGCACTAGAGAATCGCCCAGGAGTTTAAGAATTCTCCGCCACCACACCAACACCTCCCAGCTGGGTGCCTTCTTGGTTTGAATTGCCTGAACCAGGAGTGCAGAATTTGAACATATGGCCGATAATCTGAACCCATACCGGGCAGCTATGTGAAGCCCATCATACAACGCCCTAGTCTCAGTAATTAGGCTATTCCCCAGCCCATAGAAGAAAGCGAATTCAATGTGGAAATATCCATAGGTGTCCCTGATGTAGCCTCCACCTCCACATATACCTGGGCTACCTTTTGAAGCACCATCCACATGCAGAGTAAAATTTTCCTTACCCACTGTCTGTATAACTACCAAAGGCATTTTGATCTTCACCTAGGGCCTTAGGTTATACTGTTGTAATATATTGGCTTCCTCTACTGAAATTGGCTTAGAGAATGCCATACTGTCCAAAGCTTGTTGAATCCGCACGCATATACTCCGCTGGAGTCTCTCTGGACTCACTATTTTTCCTTCAAACCATGTTGCGCATCTAGCCTTCCATATTTCCCATACCACGAGCACAAAGGCATATAAACCCACAAACTAAAAGGCTAACTTGGTATTAGCATTGGAGAGAATGCTCCAGCACCGTGTAGTGATGTGGTTGCTGAGACTCCTTCTATTGCCAATAAAGAGAACCAGCCAATGCCACATAGCTTTTGCCAGATCACCAGTGATGAAAAGGTGATTGAGGTCTTCATGATTAGATTGTCTACAGCAGTCACACTTTGAGGCAATAGAAATCTCGCAGTCCATTACCCTGCTATCAACCTGCACAGCTCTATATAACAACCTCCACGTGAACATGGCCGCCCTTGGCGAGATCGTCTGCTGCCAGATCTTCATGAAGCCGTTCCTGCAAGTGTCATTTGGCCGGGCTTGAGCACAAGCCGATTTGACACTAAAAACTCCAGAAGGGGTGGGTGCCCATACACATATATCTTCCTCACTCCCCAGCTCGGCTTTAATCAGACGCCGATTAATGCTCAATCTGCTCCTTACTGGATGCATATCATCCATGACCATTTCTCTAACCGAAACCATTGGAACCGGAGAGCTAGTACCCCCCGCATCAAGATGCAGATAGTTAAATAGTGGTTCATCACCAATCTAAATATCTCTTAGAAAATCAATGCTGCTCCCATTCCCCAAAATCCACCTAGAGTTCTGACGTAAAATGTTCTTAGCTTGATAGAATGTCTTGACAGACATGCCTGCAGGGAAAGGAAGGGTAGTATCCAGATTGTGCTTCTTTAGAAATCTATGCCTTGCATACAATGACCATAAAGTGGATCCATGCAAAATATGCCACAATTGCTTAACTGCTAAAGCCACTTGAACATGCTCAAACTTCTGAAACCAAGCCCACCTTCATTCTGCGGTTTTTGCAAAATGCTCCAGGCTACTCAGTGACATTTTTTGTTGTCTTCATTGCCTCCCCAAAAGAAATTAGCACATTGTTTGTCAATAAACCTGGCCACACCTTTAGGAATTGTTAAAGCTGACACTAGATACATGGGTAGACTCCTTAGAACAGATCTGATAAGAACCACCCGGCCAGCCTGAGATAACAGCTTGGATTGCCATCCAGCTAGCTTCATATTCACCCTGTCAATCAGAAATTTAAAATCTGCGGTAGTGTACCTTCTCATTTTAATCGGCATTCCCAGATACTTAGTGGCCCCCGAGTGATTCTTGTACACAGTCATATTCTGAATGCTTTGAATCTGCCTTGTCGGAGCTTTATACGATAGGATAAAAGTACTCTTCCCAGCATTTACTTTTTGTCCATAGCACTTCTCATATTTTTCCATAAACTGAAGTAGAGCTTTGATATTAGAAGCTGTAGCATTCATAAAAATTAAGGTATCATCTGCATAGAGCAAATGCGACACCTGCATACAATGCCGAGGTCCACTATAAGCCTTAATCCTGCCAGAGATAAATAACGCCTGCAGCCCTCTACTCAACACCTCTGAAGCTATAATAAATAGGTACGGTGCCAAAGGATCACCTTGCCTGATCCCCCCGAGTAGACTTGAAAAACCCAGAGCTTGTTCCATTGAAGTTCACAAAAAACCAAGAGTTTGAAAGTAACATTCCTACATAAGATATGAATCTGATGCAGAAACAAAACTTTTTCAAAAAGAAAAGGACGAAATCACACTCCATCCTATCGTACACCTTTGCCATATCTAACGTAAAAATGACAGTGTGTCCCTAGACCTTCTTGTCAATATCCCATACCAAGTGTCTAGATAAGGATATATTGTCTAGAATAAAGCGTCCTTTGACAAATGTCCCTTGCTCTTTGGAAATTAGGGAAGGCAGCAGGGGTGCAATGCGCTCACAGATAATGCGCGAGATTATCTTCTATACAAAATTACACAAGCTCACTGGATAGTATTCATTGAAAGACTGTGGTTCCTGAACCTTGGGCACCATCGTGATAAGAGAAGATGAAATCCCCCTCGGCATAGGATAACCAGCAAAAAAACATTGCACCGCCTCTATCACATCCTGGGCGATAATATCCGAGTAACAAGTATAAAAGACTCATGTGAACCCATCAGGTCCCGGAGCACTAGATCCGCTTAATGACCATACCGCTTGCTTGATTTTTGCTGCATCTGGAATGGCACATAATCTGGTGTTCTGATCCTCATAGATCAACTCAGGAATACACCCCAGCAACTCATCATCCACCGCATGGCTCTCAGAGGATCACAGCTCTTTGTAATATTCTTTTGCAAGCCTTCTAAGGACACCTTGATAGGAGCGCCATACACTAGGCTCACCCACCTTCAAGCGGTGAATGAAGTTCCTTCTTCTATGAGATTGAACCACATCATGATAGAAAGTCGTGTTCCTATCACCGCTCTCAACCCAGTCCGTTCTGTTTTTTTTTTTATTCCAGAAGAGTTCCTCCCATTGAAGATCCTGTCTAAGCACCGCCTCAGCCGCATTGAGCATGAACTAGTTAAGTGGACTTGGATCAGAGTCATAGCAATACTACAGACGTTCTACCTCCGCTTCTGCCTCCCTAACCTTCTGGGTAACATTACGAAAGACCTCCTCGTTCCATTTCCACAAAACCTCCTTGAGGGCTTTTAGCTTCTCCTGTAGCCGAACAAGTCCATTATGGTGTTGGATCTGTGGCTATTGCCATCCATCCTTGACCACCTGCAAGAAAGTTTCATGAGAAGACCACATCTTCTGGAACACAAATCTGCTAGGGCCACCACTAGATTCCGGCACCATTAAGGACAGTGGGGCATGGTCAGAAGGGCCACGAGGCAAGTGCTGAACAATAAAATTAGGGGCTACCACTTGCCACTATCTATTATACAAAACACGATCAAGCCTCGCTCGAATGGTTGCACAACCTATTCTATTATTGCTCCACGTGAATACTGGACCAGTATAACCAACATCAAAGAGGCCAGTAGAAGTGGCGAAACGGTTGAAATCTGTCATGGAGGATGGATTGGCTACAGCCCCACCTACCTTCTCATACGGACTTCATACACAGTTAAAATCCCCACTTACTATCCATGGGACATGAATAGCTCTCGCAAAAGATAGCAGATCTCTAAATAAATCTCATCGGGCACAACTATCACATGCTGCGTAAACGATGGAAAGATACAATGAGAAAGAGTTACCCACCCTCCTTCCAAGGGTAATAAATGATGGTTGTTACTTCATCCCCTCAGTTTATTACCCACGTGTGCTTGCATGCCATGATCTATGGTATATAAAATGGTGGGTTGATGAAGGTTGGGTTATGCCCAATTGGATACTCCCACGATGCGTGAGTGTATGTAGCTCCTCCTTGTACCAAGGTCACACTGCATAAATGCATCAATAAATCCTACATGTTTCCATGTAGATGATTGCCAACCACTTCCTGCATTTCCAAAGGAGCTTAGCCTCCTTGCTAGACAAATCATGCATCAACTCATTATACATGCAAAGAAGAAATAAAAGAAAGAAAACCAAAAAGATGAAACAAGAGAATAAAATTGGAGTTTAACACTTCTTAAGCCTCCAAGATCAATGCACAGCATAAACAAACAAACAAAAAAAATGAAAGAAGAGAAGGTTGGAATGGGTTTGAAGGCACTGGCAATGGTTGCGTTGACATAGCCTGAAAGTTGCGTCCACGTAGCCTACATCAAGCTTACCCAGTGCACCGACGCTGCCCTTCATCGCGTCGACACGATGGTCGCGCTAGCCCCTGGTGGGCCTTGGGCGTCGACGCTGCATCTCCCTGCATCGACACAGTGGTTCATGCCAGCCCCCTGGACAAGCTTTGTGTGTTGGCACAGTGAAACCCTACTTCGACGCAAGGACCTTTGTAAGCTCCCCTACGTGAGCCTGTGCGTCGATGCGGCTTAAGCCGTGCGTCAACCCAGTGGCCCTTTGAGAGCCTTGTGCGCTTAAAAAAAGAGGGAAAAGAAAAGATATACAAAAAAAATTGTATAATGATAATAATAATGATAAAATAGATAGATGATAAAAAGAAAATTAATGGTAAGACAGTTCGCAAATAAAAAAATTAAGTACAAAAGAAAATGAAAAAAATATAATGAAAGATGACAAAATATGAACAATGATAAAAAATATAATAATCATAATAATGAAGGTGGCTTAAAGCTTGATAATAAAAATAAAGAAAAAGAATGAACACCAACACTTCCTTTAAGAAGTTAACGGCATTTGGGCTCCTCCTCTGTTAGACCCTATGCAAAGGGGATATTAATAAGGCCTTTGTAGGTCATACTTGAACCTTGGAATCATCCTATCATGGTCATGGCTTCACCCTACTCTGGGCCAATAGCCCACTACATCTAACATGTTTCTATAGGGATCCAATCCCAAATATCAAACTTGCCATACTCCTGGCATACATTGGACTTATAAGCTGGGACTCTTGTCCAACCATGAATTGGTCAATTAATGACCAGCTTTATTCAAAAGTGTTTACCCCTCAATGGGGGATGTTTTATTGAAATTCAATTTTTTTCATTACCTCTCTTCATTAATATCAATTTTATGCCCGAGAGCCCCTTCTCTTCGCATTTAATCAAAGGTTTTTTTCCCTCCGGGGAGATGTAATTAACACCGTGACCTTTATGGCACGGCAGGTTTTAGTCCCGACTCGATACCTACATCATCTGGTTAGTTGGACGGAGCGTACCAGTTGTTCCAGACACCCTTGGTCTTCGGAGCCCGAATAAGTTGTCACTTTGGTGACTGGCAGGCCCACACACTTGATAAACCGAATAAACCCAAGAATGAAAAGATAAAAAAATGATTAAAATATGAATAATCTCAGAGTGCGTCTAACAGGTTTGGCACGCCCGGTGGGACTTACCCCTCCTTTCATCTTCTCGCCAAGATTAGGGGCCCAACGGCCTCCTCCTAAAATTTTAACTCTCTTTAAATATAAAATTTGTAGGTTGCATCCTGAAAAGCGCAATGGTTGTTTCCTTTGGACCGTTGGTGGTTGCTGATCACGCCTGGTACGGCTACCTGGCTGTGCCTATGAAGTTTGGCAACTTCCCGCTAGTGGTGAGCTTCCCCAACTTTTGGGGGGTAGTCTTCATCAAGCTCCTGGATGTCCAGGAGATGAAGCCAGTTGCTGCTGCAAAGGCGACCCCAACCAATGTTTCTGCGGTGGGTTGCTACGTCCACCATATCCACTCCTGCGCTTCCCACAACAAGAAGCACTCACCGGTTGCCAGGAGGGCAGCCAGAAAGGATGCCGGTGTGCTGCAAGGCCGACTGTTGACGTCGGTCAAGTACATTCTAATCGGAGGCATCCGCGTATTCTTGAACGGCTAGCAGGACAGGATTTCACCCGATAGGGTGATTGTAAATGTACCAGTGTGAAACTCCTTTCAAGCACTAGCTAAAGATAGGACAGACCATGTAAAGTCCAGATCAAGTGGAGGTTTAGCCTCGAAGCCAACCACATTTAAACAAGTGTGGGTGCTTAAGCAGATGCAGGCCCCGACTGCTGCCCAACCAGGACCTGTTCGAGCTGTCAGGTTCGACAGAGAAGAAGAACAAGAACAAGTAAGAATTATTGTGCTCGCTTCGACACCTCGCAGACCAGCCTTCTAGGCCTATGGCCGACAGGCGAACATTCATGGTTACATTAGAAGATGCGGCAAGATGGCCGAACAACGGCGGCTCATTTACAGGCCACCGACTCAACACAGGATGTCACCATCAGCACTCTGCCTCAGCGCCAGATGACATTACCCAAGCTATCCGAGGATATTTTCGGGGCCTCGGGAACAGCTACCAAGGGACGCAGCAGCTCTTGGGAGCTATGAGTGCTGCAGAAGATGAAGACCAGGGAGTACAAGCTAACCCGGAAGAAGTTACGGATGAAGGGTATGCTTGCTATGGACCATCTTCCCATGAACAAGCCACACCGAGGATTTCGGTGTTCAACAGATTAACATTCCCTGGACAGACAGCCAGGAGGGTAATACGGAGGGACAGGTACCTCTAGATATTCAACTACAACATGGCTAGAGTGGCTGTCCGCTATGGATCTCTACCCAAAGAACCTGAAGAGGTGACTAGACTTGTCAAGAGGCCTGGTCCTGTCACTAGAAGGAATAAGACTATAGCTGATATGGTACAAGCCCTCATCGAAGAAACAAGCGCGGATGTAGTCTCCATCACTACAAATGTGATCACCACTGAAGACGAAGGCGAGAGGCCAACACTTGCTTCCGATGCTTTGTTGGAGGGAGGAGGCCAAGCACCAAGCCCTACTACCCCTGATCCAATAATGATGATGCTGCTCCTAAAGTATCAACAGGAGATTGAGATGTTGAAGAAACAACTGAGTGAGCTGAGCATGCAAGCATCAACCTCGAAGCAGGTGGAAGCCCCTCCTGAAACGTTGTGGACTGGCGCCGATGAGCTCGAGGGTTCACCTCAGATGATAGCTTCTCAGCCTTTACACAACTATGCTGGGGGCATGGCCCCGATACCACCACCGGCTCCTCAGCATCAGGGGACTGTTGCTACTATACCTTAGGCCACGGTGTTGACAACACCTCAAATGTAGCAAGCCCACTTCTATCTAGATTCGGTGGACCCGACGATAGTGAGCAACCTGATGGTTGAATAGATGGTAGATATGAAGCTAGCAGATCGAGGTGGTGATGATTATGCCATGTTTGATATATACAAGCTGTCGTATCCAGTTCACCATGCTACTAAAAGGCTCCCCCTGGCATCAATAAGCCGCCGACGTTTGACAAGTTCAATGGACGAGGATCGCCGAAGGAGCACATAGCCTATTACATGAATGTGATGGGCGATCTGGAAGCAGATGAGTCCTACCTGCTAAAGTCCTTTAGGCCTTCTCTTACTGGACTCGCCTTTGAGTGGTACTCAAACCTGTCGGCCGGGTCCATTAGCGACTAGCCAGATATGCAATGGAAGTTCCAAAAGCGCTTCCATGTTACTGAGAGGGAAGTCACCATAGCCGAATTGTTTGCTTCTAGGCAGAAAAATGATGAAACAGCCTTGGAGTATATCAAAAGATGGCGGAATCTCAGTATGAGATGCAGGCGTCCGTCGCACCAAGTAGATGTTGTGCAGATTTGCAAGAAAAGTCTGAAGCGGGAAGTCCTAGAGAGGATGATAGGAAAAGAAATTAGGACTTTCGACCGATTAAACAACATGATGGCAAAAATCGAGGCCTTCCTCTCAAGATGTTCTTCAGCCCCTACTGCTTCCAGTCAGAAAGCCAAATCGGTTGATAAGCAGCCCGCACCCAAAGAAGTTCATACTATAGACTTCAAGGCGTTTGAGTAGTAGAAAGGCAAAGATAAGGGAGTCGCCAATTCTCCTCCGGCAAAGCCAGCTAAACGTCAGGAGGGCCCCTCCCTGAAGAACAAAATGAAGATGTTGCACTCCTTCCCTAAGGAGAACACTCGGTCCTATTTGAATGGGCTACCCGCTCCAATAAGATTACACTGCCAGACCCAAAGAGGTCAGGTGATGCCAAGAGGAAAGATGATCCTCGCTTCTGCTTGTACCATCAGATGCTCGGGCACCCCATTGAAGACGGTTATGTTTTCAAGGACTTGATTGAAAGTCATATGAAAAAGGGTGAGCTACAGATGGGGGAGTACAAGGTAGATCCTCTGTGCCCGCATGAAATGCCCGCTCTAGGGGCAACTATTAATATGATATGATTATATCAGCAATTGCTCGAGGAGGTAGCAGAAGCTTGCACAAAGCACACCTATGAGGCTTTTGTGTTGATACCAGCAATAGACCAAGAAGACTAGCAGATGGTGCCGACAAAGGCGAGAAGAAGAATGGCATCCCGCCCTGCTCTGGGAGTCCGAATTGATGGCATAACACCTCAGCCAGTCAACCTGCTGTAACCCCGGTCTGGCACGATACGGCCCCTCGAATGGTCATCAGGAGGCCAACCGATAATAATAAGAAGCAAGCCCCATTGTGGGTACATCAAGAAGTTAGCCCAACAGTCAAATGGCTACAGAAGATTATAAATGGGTTTGATAAATATGAGCAACCCAAGCTCCAGCCAATGCAGCTAAAAGAATATGTCGCTTGGGAACATCTAGAATCCCTTGGGCTAGAGCAAGAAGCTGAAGATGAATTTTGGGGAGGAATTTCCCTGAAAGATGCTCCATGCTGGCAAATGCCAGTTGAGAAAAGAAAGAAAAATAAGAAATTAAAGAACAAAAAGAAAGGTAGCACCGTCTCCTGACTACTTTGTCGGCCTTGTTTAGCATGGCCCAAAACTCTAAAGAAGGTGATGAAGAAATTTGTTTCACGCTGGCTGAAGCAAACCAGGCTGAAACTTTCACCTCCCATCATGCCACCAAGTTTGGGAGGAAGTGGGGGCATCTGCCCCCGGCTAACCACAATATCATGTTCAGGGGTGAACAACCGTACCAAATCCTCAAACCTGAAGAAAAGGGTGCGAGAGTCTCGCCTCTACCGGGCCTCTACTCTGAAGATGCAAGCGGCCAGGAAGTCCCCTTGTTCGCTAATTTTTTGTTGACAAAGAAGGGCAAGCAGCTATGCCAACCAACCCACTCAAAGGCCGAGAACACTTCTACCCATGCCTCGGGTATGCCGTCTCCGGCAGATAAAAGTGGTGAGGGATCACCCCTATTGCCAAACCCATCCTAATAAAAGAACTAGCTGATCAGATGAGTCGGGATCAGGTAGCTCCCAAAGAAGAAGATATATTACCTTCTAAGCCAACTGCTCCGGCACTAGGCTCCAGCAAACACAATAAAGCTGAAGAAGCGAGACTGGCCAATGTAATAGCTGGTGCTTAGATTTTGAAGCAACTGAAAAGAATTCCAGTAAGATTCAACATCTGGGAGATACTCTCCCTAGATGAAGAAACTCAGCAAGCCATCATTACAGCCTTGCAAACCCCGGCGCACTTCGAAAGCTGCCTTGCCGAGATGTGTTCTGAGGCGGCTATCACCTTTGCCGATGATGATATGCTCCTGCCAACGGCCAACCACAATAGACCCTTATACATGAAGGGGTAATTAAATGGCCAGCCCATAAATAGAATTCTAATTGACCTAGGGGTAGCAGTAAATATACTCCCTTACCGGGTCTATCAGAAGCATTATTTCAATGTGCACCTGATCAAGGTCAGGGATATGAAGATTGCAGGGTTCAACTAGAAATTCGAAGTCCCTATGGCCATGGCAGAGTTCGAGTTTTCCTTGGAAGACTTCACCACCAAGGTGTAGTTCTACATCATTAATTCTGACACCTCATACAAGGCACTGCTTGGCTGGCCGTGGCTGCATCAGAATCGGGTGGTGCCATCTACCTTGCACCAATGCATCAAGTACCTCCGGGATGGGAAAGAAGAAAGAATCTTTGCAGATTTTCACCCCTTTGAGGTATTTGAGTGCCATCTGCTCGACGTCTCGCTCTACATGGAGAAGCCAAAATAGACTTCTCGGCTAGCTCAAAATAAATAAAAGAAGATAGCGGAGACTAATGACTAGTTCCCTCTGCCCCTACCCGATTACCATTACAAGAAAACTGGTTTACACAAAACGATGAATGTAGTAGGTAAAGGCCCAAAAAATCGTAGGTAAAAGCTTTACCTATGACACTTCCTACGGAGCAGTGTCGTTGGTAAAAATTGTGTAGGTAAACCTTTACCTACGTGACAAAAGTTTGTAGGTATAGTGTAGTTAATACCTACGACAAAGTCGCGTAGGTATAGGGTGGTCATTACCTACGGAATTATATCACGTATGAAAACGTTTGCCTACGTAGTTTTTACCAACGACACATGTCGTAGGTAATTACCTACGAGCGACTAAGGTAGTTGGTAATTACCTACGATATATGTCGCGTAAGTATTCTCGTATGGATTTTATCACGTAGGTGGTAGTAGGTAATTACCTACTATTTATGTCGCGTAGGTATTCTCCTACGGTTGTTTATCGCGTAGGTATAATTTACCTACGTAATTTTCACTAACAATAATTATAGTAGGTAATTGCCTACGACTCTTATCAAATAGGTAGTTTCCTACAATTTTTTAAGTTAATAAAACGTAGGTAATGTGAACAAACCGTAAGTGAATGTTTCTTTTAATCTTAATCCTAAGTAGTCTATACTAATAGTAGGTAACCCATTTGAACCGTAGGTAACCTGAATTAATTATGTACATAATAAATTCATCTATAATACCTATATGAACCGTAGGTAACCTGTAACTAAATTCATAGGTAAACCATATAACTTGTACACAATCACAAAATTTACACAGTTTCAAAACTTGCACATTCACATCATTCACATATCATATATCAAGAAATCTGCACATTCACATTCAAACCATAACTTGTACACATTCACAAAATTTGGACGTTCAAAACTTGCACATTCACATCATTCACATAGATCAAAAAATCTACACATTCACATTCAAACCATAACTTGATATTATATAGAAAATACCATCAGCAAGTATGATTGTGGCAATGTATCAACATTGTAATCACAAAAAATATAGCAAAGTTTCATGAACAACAAACAAGTGCATGTATGTGAAAATATATACACAATCAAAATTAGTATAAACATTATATTAAAAGTAGTATATATATCAAAAATGAGGGGGGCGGTCTAACATATATCACCATGTTAGTAAGAGAATCAAGAGTTGGGAGATGAATTGTTCCGTGCATCGACCATAACCTACAAAATAGTTAAATATTTATATGTAATTTCACTTAAAAGTTAAACTTGACAATATTTTCTTTACAAATAAGAAAGATACTTTAAATATTCTATGAGCCAAAGAACATGGCTCCCAAGTGCATCTCTAATTTGGGATTCAATAACTCATCTAACTTCATTACATTATCTACTTTGTTCTTTTAAGGTTACTCAGGAACTTTCTTAAAGAAATTTTTTATCTGAGCAGATTCTTTAAAAGAGTTGGGATGCGTTTATATTTTCTTACAAAAGGGTGCTCTTAATGCACATGACTAGAGGCAAGCACCTGAGTCGAATAACACAAATATTGACAACCATTAAAAACACAAACTAGAGCAATTACACAGAAAATAGAAATATATCAACTAAAGAAACTAGAGCAATCATAGAAGCCATCTGTAGACATGCTGCAAAGTGAGAATAAAGGAATTGGGCGCATCATGAGGTAAGTAAAGGTTAGGACCTTGTTGAGGCTTGACTATAAAAGTATAATGAAAATCATGAAAGCCATCTAACATCAGCCGATGGTTGAGGAAAATGTTTTAGGATTAAAGAATTTCAAGGACTTGCATACTACTATAAAATTCCCAAGGATGCAAAAATTGATAGAAGAGTTTTGACCTTTCACAAATTCTTTAATCCACTTACAAGATACTATTACCGATTCTACAAGTTATGCCCGATGTTCAAAGGTTCCAAATAGAATTGGAAACTGGTCTTGGTAAGGGAAAAAGGAACGTAGCAACAAGAACAATCATACTGATATCTCATAAAACAATGAAAAGAATCATCCCACTAATCTGATAGTACTTTTCCTATCTAGAAGTGAAAGGCACCCCACCTTGTTACAATCCAGAATTTGCTACAAGCATTAGTATCAATATCCAACATTGAAGAGGGTTTAAAAGAAAGTTGCAAAACTATTATGAATATGTAGTCTTTCATTGTTAGGCCGTCCCATAATTATTCGCATATAACATGTAAATTATTCATATGCACACTTAAAGAAATGATAAAGAAAAAGATCAAAATTCCACTGATGGAAATATTTATTACTTCCTACAGGATGCAACCACCAGATGTGTTATCTCATTATTGTTGACCACAAACTGGTAACCTTTTCAGAAAGTAGGGGGAACACGCCTTTCATAAATTAAAAATTGAAATGGAAACAATGGGCTAAGGACCAATGGCTTAAGGAAGGAGACAGTAACACAACTTCTTTTCATGCTATGGCTAGTTCCAAAAGGAGGCTTATTAGCATCCACAGACTAAAAAATGGGGATGATTTTATTCACACTGAGACAGACATTCAACAAGCTATTCTCAACCATTACGAGGCTCTTTTCAAAGAATAAAAAGATTGCATACCTCAGATTCCTAGTGAGGAGTTTAACAAGATCTCTGAATCTGAAGCCGTGAGTCTCATCGGACCTTTCTCGGAGGAGGAGACTAAAACATCTATTTTCAGCATGGATCCTAATAAATCCCCGGGCCTAATGGGTTTTCAATGGGTTTCTATCAAAAATTTTGGGAAGTGGTGAAGGGAGATGTTATGGATGCTGTCCTAAAATTTCTGAGGAACCCGGAAGCAACTGGATAATTTCATGGCTACTGAACACTCCTCTCATAGAATCCTTCCCCAACCTATTTGCTCTTGCTAGTAGGCCAGGAGTAGAGGTGTTTGAGGTCTGGTCGTATGTACGAGACAGTCCGGGATGGAGAATCTAGTTTAGAAGAAATTTGAATGAAGCTGAGTGGGAAGAGTGCTTGCAGTTTTCATACCTGATGGACAGTCAAAAATTATCCCCAGAATGTAAAGATTCAAGGGTTTGAAAATGGGAGAGAGCAGGGAAGTTTTCTGCCAGATCTGCTACCATTATCCTACTGTAATGAGGTCAGAGAGTTCCATGGTATAAGCAAGTGTGGAATGTCAAACTCTCCATCCAACTAAGAAACTTCTTCTGGAAATTGGCTTGGAGAAGAATCTCCACTGCTGATAGAGTCCATAAATCCAAGCCTGGCATAAGGACATATTGCATTTTCTGTGGATGCTTCCTAGAGAGCTTGGACGACATGTTCTTCACCTGTGGGGTTATTCGGATGGTCTGGGGTCATATTTTCTTAACAAACAAGGTTCAATGGCAAATCAAGAATCACATGGAAGAGTGGTGCACAGAACGAGAGCTTCTTAATCTTGTCAAGCAAGAGAAGGGCCTTGGGGTATGTGCTTCCCAGCTATGCTCTAGGCCATATGAAGGGAAAGAAATAATAGAATTTTTAGAGAGTTTAAGCACCCATCTACTTTTATTCAAAGCTGCATCAACTGCTTGATGGAGTGGCACTTCACTATAAGAGGGATATCTTGTCAACGATCTTGTAACACCCCTAATTTTTCTAGAAATTATTCGGAAATTTTCTGGGATTCTTAAGCATTTAAAAATGCTTAATGGGCTATTAAGATAATTATGGGATAATTAAATTTATTTAAAGGCCCTATATTAACCAAAGGGTTAAGCCCAACTCAAATAGGCCTAAAGATCCAATTCCAAGACCTTTAGGCCCAAGCCCACTTCGAGAGACGTAATTAGGGTAATTTACAGATTTAAATGGGATAAATAAACCAATTAAAGGATAAATTAGAGATAATAAGAAAATCTAAAATTTTTAGATTTAAACGCCTAAACATGGTCTATCGCACGGCCGCTATATCATAATAGCAGTTCCCATTCGACCGCTACTATGCTCCGTGAATAGATGTGTTAGAAATGTGGAAAAATTAGATTTTTCACATCCCAATCCTATGGTTCGATGCTATCTGGCATAGAAATCTAGTCTAGGACTCTTGGGGATCAATTCTACTCCAATTCAGGACTCCTAGATCGATCTAATCCCACAAACCCTAGCAAACCCTATAAATAGGACCCAAGTTCGACCTGCGCGAGCCGTCATTTTGGCTCCCCTTGTTCGACGGTAAGTCATGGGTATTTCATGTTGGTCCATTAGACTTTCTTGTTCTCTTTAGTTCTGTCTAACTCCCCTCAAAATCTCGTGCTATGAGGACACGCCGTTGGAGAGTTAAAAGCCATACAAGTTGCTGGTTCACTACAGTCCGCATAGGAACCAGTGTGGCGGTCCAGCAAAGATCTAGAGATTGAAATCCCTAATCGAGGTATCTAAAAGATCATCCTTTAAAACTTTTTGTTAACCTTTATATATTCTATCTACTCTCCAAATTTCATGGATTTAGGTCTAGTGGTTAAGCAGAACGAGGAACGAGAAGTTGCTGGTTTAGCACAGGACGTGCAGAAACTAGGGTCGACTTCCAGTCAGAAATTTGAAGTTTAGGAACCGAATCAGAGGTAGGTTATCTCATGAAAAGGCCAAATTAACGTGTTAGGAATAAAAGTCCTCTAGTTTCATGTCGTTTCATGGTTTCTACTAGTCGTATTTCATGGCTTACTATGACTGTGCATTTAGGTTATTTCTGCATGCATAATCATGCACCTTCTAATTCAAGATAAGAACTATGGCATGATCCATGTATTTCCACGCACCTTCTTCATCATAAACATGGTCTTACATGTTATCCATTCCTTTTCCATGTTTTTTATGCATCTATTGCCCTAGGATAGGTCTTGCACTTGATGGTTATGTGCTGTCTGATGCAGGATAGAAACGGTTTACCAAGGACCGCTAAACTCTAATAGTGGTTCCCAAATGACCGCTACTATATAAAAGTGGTTCTGGCAAGACTGCTACTATCAGAAACGGTCCTCATAAGACCGCTACTATATTTCAATTTCCTGTACTCTGTTAACTCCAAACAGATTGCAGATTGACCCTATTGTATATATGTTAAGCCTAGTTAATGAGGTTCTATTCCTAGTTATGACTTTACCTTTATGAACTTGGTTATATTGTTCATCCATCATGATAGATCTGATGTCCTTAATGTGTTTTAAACCTATTTTAAACTTATGTTACTTTCATGCCAAAATCATATAGTTTGTATTAAATTGAATATCCACATGGATTATGAGACTTATTTTATGCATGTTTTGATCGAAGTTTTACACAATCCACTCTCACCTTGAGTCTTTCATAAGTACATAGTGTGTACTCTAGTCCGTGGCTATTAGTTACACTTTGCACATATTAGGCACACGATCTTGGACTTGTGTTCCACTCCGTTGGATATTTCTTCCCCCGGACTAGGTGATCTTGTTTCAAGGCCTCCGTAAGTCTTCGAGAGCCTGGGATTCCCACTAGGACGCCGAGCTATTTGTACCCTCAAAGCCCAATTGTCTAGAAAGCACTTATCGACATTTTTCTGTGTCTGGGTAGTCGTGGCCATCAGGCGACCACTACTGTCAACTAGCAGTCATCCTGCGACCGCGTTAGTCCAGATTTCACCACTGCGTCGACTCAACTCTCTCTAGTGTCGACCCGGTGTAGAAATGGTCCTTCTTTGACCATCTCTTCATAGAAATGGTCCTGGCATGACCGCCTCTTAAAGAAACAGCCCCGATATGACCGTTTTATGTCTAAGTATTGATTAACCCAAGGTTTGACCCAAGAGTTGATTTTCCTATGTTCCTAGATGGTCTATTGATTATCTAGAACCCCATGCCTTGTTCAATAAGTTATTAATGAATTATGAATGTTAAGGAATATGCCATTATGTTGCCAGATTTCTTTCGTGGTATGACCTTGTCATTAAATCATCCTTGATCTCATGATTTCATGTTGGAACATTCTTGCCTTGACATTGTTATCATGAACTTATTGTTGAATTCTACATTATCGGTCGAACTTTATTGTTATATCTCGTGGAAGTAACTTGATTTATAACGTGAAGATGCAGATCGGGCACTGATTGTGTCTAAGGGATCCATGCTAGCCCCCACGGCTAATTGTTTGAATCGTGCTGAAAACCATGGGATACGATGATACTGGTGTCGCATTGCGCTGGGAGTACTTATTTTTATAGACGAGTGAAAACAACAAGGCAATCTAGTGAAATTACATTCTTGCATGTTAAGTGACTTTCTAGTGCATAGCCTTTATAGTTATGAAAAGTGCATTCTCGTTACATTCTTTTTCGTGAAAGGCCATATTTACATTCATGCTATATTCTTGCTTAATCATATTCCCAGTCTACATGAACTCTCATATCTCATCTTGATCATATCTTGTTACTTGTGTTACTTTGGTTTATACCGCATGTCTTACCATATTTTCTTTATCTTATTTTCTAGAGCAAAAATGTTAATTACTTAAACATTATCTTCATGTTGATACGAAGATACATACTGGGCAAGTGTGCTCATTCCCTACTTTTCCTATCTTTTCAGGACATTCTAGTGGGTCGGATTCAGATTATTCAAGTGATGGATCCGAGAGTGATTGATGGTTCGAGAGAAGCTGTAGTTAGTCTAGTCAAGAGTCAATTATGTAGTTTTCTTTTTATTGAGTCAATTTATGTCAAGGAGTCTTTGTAAACTTTTTATTATGATTCAATAAAGTCAAGGTTTTTGGATTATACCCTCTTGTGTGAATGATTAGCGCTCTGATAATTATTATCACTTGAGGCTTCTCTTGCCGACTGTTCACGTTCTCATTTAGTTCCGCTACATAATCTCAGGACATGATAGTTAAAGTGGTATCAGAGCCTAGGCATAAGTATGTCCTACGAAAAAAAATGTCATGTCATAGGCTAAGTCCAAGGATTAAGGACCCACACCTATGAACTAGGAAAGAAATTTCCAAATCCATAAGACATCGGGTAGAGTCTGGGATGAGATAGTTATTTAGAATTTAATCCTTAGGTAAAATCCCCAGAAATAACTAATTGTTTATTTCTTTCAGGCACTTTACTCTTGGAAAGGCCACTGAATTCACCTCTCTTCACCAAGGCATGATGTCCGTGGTGGAGTATGAACTTCAATTCTCTCGGCTGGCACCATATACTCCTCACTTGGTTAGCACAGATATCTTAAAAGCTAATCGATTCATGGACAGTTTAAGGCCCGACTTTATTCAACAACTTGGGCCTCAAAATATCTTTACATATGCGGAGTGTTGGGACGGTGCGATCGATACAGAGGGGGGGTGAATGTATCTCCTTCAAGAATATTGCCCAAATTAAAAAAAAAAACAATACGCCTGCTACTAGATACAGTTGCAGAGTAAAAGTAATAGAGTTCAACTAGGCATTTGATCGACCAGATGAGTTGCTGACTATACTAGTGGAACCAGATGAAGTCTAATGCCAAAGGACAGAACAATGAAAACTAAACTCACTTAGCAAGATGTAAAGCTCAAGGCCGCTGCAGATCGAAACAAGACTATTCAAACAACCTATGAAATAGATAGAAGATATGGAAGAACACACCACAGGCAAACCACAGAACAACAGGTTTTAGGTGGTTCGGTCCACAAACCTACGTCCACCCCTCACTCCCAACCGGAGTGAGGCTTCCACTAGCACAAGCTAGAAACCGCAGACTCAGTCTGCAACAGGTGCTGCCACACAGCTTGAACAACCAAGAGAAACAAATCCCTCAACCAAGCTCTGCTACCCACAGAGCTTGAAACCTGTTCCAACTACCAGCTAGAACAGAACCGGAGAAACCTCTCCCTTCCTCCACACACCGGAGGGAACCTGCTAATGACAACCTGTCACTAGCAACACCAGAGATCACTGATCTCTCTTCCTCTGCAACCCAGAGGGAAACCGGAGTAACACTCCCTTCCTCCACACACCGGAGGGGAACCAATCACAAGTAGCACCCAGCTACTTGCAAACCGAAGACACAAGATCTCCCTTCTCCTGAGTCCACAGGAGGAACCCGATCCCCAACAGGGCAATCGGAAGAACAACAAGTGACTGTTTAAAAAGAAAAGCAAAAAACCACAGCAACAGAAAGCTGGAGAAATAAGAAATCAGACTGTGGCTCTCGTAGGAGCTGGCTGGCCTGGATTTGATCCACGGTCCAGCAGGAACAGACCTTCAGTTGAAGCTTCTATCACTCTAGCTCTCTCTTCTTCTCATTCTTCCTTTTCTTCTCTTTCGCAGGCTCTCTCTCTGTCTCTTCTTTCTTCTTTCTTCTTTCTTCTTTCTTCTTCTTCTTTCTTCTTCTTCTGCTCACAGCCTCTCTGCTGCACTGTCTGTCTATTTCGATCACTCTTTCTCTTTCAGATCATTTTATCTCTTCTTCATCTACTTTTTTCAATGGATGGAGGCTTCTATTTATATCAGGTTCAGCATGTGCTAGGGCGTGCTCTTTTCGATTCCCGCCCAAGCTTCAGTCCACGTGGTGACTTCTCAGCATCTTGGATCGCGTGCCAGATGCCAACCTCATGTCACGTGCCCAGACTCTGCAGATTAAATGAAAAGATATTTCAGTCGATCAGCAGAATGTATAGACTTAATGTAAAAACAGCAGTGTACAGACTTAAAAGATGCAGCGTGATAAGCAACTGAATGTATATACTTTAGAACAGCAAATGATCAAGTATGTACACTGAGAGAGTGTATAGACTTGTAACATGCGCTCTCATTGTATAGACTTGCTGATGAATGCATTATCATAACAAGATAGAATGTGTAGACTTCTGTGAAATGCATGAGGGAATCGGGTGTATAGACTTAAGCGTTCTGTTCAAGACAGAACAAATGTACAGACTTCATGCTGTAAAAACTTGATGTTGATCAAAAGACCCTTGGACAGCAGCCAAGGCGTCAACACTTCCATCGTGCAACATCGCCTCAGCTCCTCAAGTGAAATGCTCACGCCCTTGGCAACTGGCCAATGCGTCAACGCATCCAGTGTCAGCGTCGACGCAGTGAACAAGACAGAAAGTGAAAGACGCACAATTGCATCTACGCAGTCAGCCAAGTGCGTCAACGCACTAAAAGCACAGAACCCATGAAGACAGACAGACTGTACAGACTTTGATGCTCAGAGACGATTGTATAGACTTTGCCTAAGAAACGAGTGTATGGACTTTGAAACAGAAAATGAATAAGTATGTACACTGAGTCGAAGAGGCATGCTGTATAGACTTGGAGTTTAACATGCATGAAGACCAGTGTACAGACTTTGAGTGTTAGGGCCAATGTATAGACTTGTAAGCCCATGTGGATGTATAGACTTGAACGTGCACTGTGGATGTATAGACTTAACTGAGTGAAGTCGATGTACAGACTTGCCTATGGGAAGCCACTGTACAGACATTGAAAACGTGAAGCCAGTGTGTAGACTTTCACAGAGCTCCCAATGTATAGACTTCACGGTGTACATACTTTCCAAAGAGGCGAAACGGTGTACAGACTTGAGGCTTTGAACGTATAGGCTGAAGTGATGTACAGACTTAGTGATGTATAGGCTTGGCCAGAAAACGTAGGGAAAGATATGAGTGTATAGACTTGGCCAAGCGTAGGAAACGCCCCCAATGTGCAGACTTTGAACTCTGAACACTGTCCAGACTTTGCAATCAACAGGCGATGTATAGACTTGCTAGTCTGAAGGCCAATGTATGGACTTAAAGGTTAACACTCGAATGTATATAGTTGAAGGGCTAACAATCTAGTGTATAGACTTCAAAAGGACAAAGCACCCACAGACCAGACGATGTACAGACTTTGCCAATATGAGACACTGTACAGACTTTGTCAAGTGACTGGCTGTACAAACTTCAGAAAATGAAGACTCTGTATCGACTTGAAGACCATGAGCCAATGTATAGACTTGCCTTAACAATGAATGAGTGGACTTTGAAACAGGAGTTAGGCAAACGGATGTACAGAGTTGGCCAAAGCAACAATGTATAGACTTTTGCGCTGTATAGACTTGACCAGGAAAGCATAGGAAAAGGTATGAGTGTATGGACTTGGTTTCTGTAGCAGTGTATAGAGTTAAAGCTTAGACAAACCAGTGTATAGACATGAAGCTTGACAATCCAATGTGTAGAGTTGAAGCTTGGAAGGATGTATAGAGTTGAGCTGTACTGACTTTGGCAATGTGCAGACTTAACTGGTCGGGCAGTGTACAGACATAGAATATTAAGACCAGTGTATAGACTTCAGTTAGAAGGTGCCCGATGTATAGAGCTGAAGATGATATGCCAATGTACAGACTTAATCAATCAAGCTGGTGTATAGACTTTGGTACCCAGACACTCAATGTTCTGATGGGTCGATGCATCAGTAGGGGTGGTTCGACCCACTACTGTCCATACTAACTAAACAGACTTGGCCAATGCATGAAGCACAGTCCAGTGTATAGACTCGATGCCTTGAAGATCAATGTACATACTTTGAAGACCGACCTAGCAGGATGTGTAGACTTAGAATGCAACCAGGATGTCTAGACTTGATGTGAGGCAATGCACAATGAACATGAACCAATGAATTGAATGCATATAGCAGACATGAACTAAACGTATGCAGGAGAACTAATTAAAGCATTACCTGATCTGAGCATTCACCTTACCTGTCATGATTTGACTTTGACTTGGGTTAACTTCATGACCTGTGAGTCATCGTTAAAGCATTACCTGATCTGAGCATTCACCTTACCTGTCATGATTTGACTTTGACTTGGGTTAACTTCATGACCTGTGAGTCATCCTTAAACCTGTTCTGACAGTTTCTCATAATGCAATAGGATTATAAACATAATGAGGCATAATATCTGTCATCATCAAAACTCCAGAACCACAGGGGACACATCAATCTCCCCCTTTTTGATGATGGCAATATTATGAGTCATTGCAATAGATTCATCATGGTGATTATGAAATACCATATAACGTGCACCACAGATATGACAAAATTCATGAATATAAACACCATGTGATGCAAGTGTTGATTGATGCAAAAAAAAGAGAAAAAGAATGACTTACAAAAGTTCTCCCCCTTTGACAACATCAAAAAGAAGGGAATGTTCATTGACTGATGAAGGAGCTATTATGCAATGCAGTGAGTTACAGTCATCAAAACCAAAAACTCCCCCTGACAAGATACTCTCCTGAGTGAGCATTGAACCACAGGGACATGCAAGAATTCTCCCCCTTAGATCAACAGTTAGGATTGAAATAATGGAGTCCAATGTGAGAAAGTAAGTACTCAGAATGAATGTGAAAGGTTTTCAATGGGATATCAATTTCATAAATCTGATTAAACAAGTATTTCAAACTCTTCTATTATAGAGATTTATGAATGATCTTCATTGACAAGTCAGATCAGAATATGATGTATGCAAGGCTTATTTATAAGTTTCCTGTACTCATATCTGAAATCAGTTTTAATAAAAGTGAACATTGTTTTCATATTGACAGTCTTGTTTGATCTTCTTCTTTCTTACTCACTCAATTTCAAAGATTCCTTTAAGAGATGCAATCAATAGTAATGAAGTTAAACACATAAGAAAAATATTTGTTTCTGTCAAGGGTTCCAATAGAATATTTCTTTTGCACATATTTTTCAAATGGTATACTAGATTAGCAGCAATTTTCATAACATTCTTCATGAGCACTTGAGTTTAGTACACCCTTGTAACTAGAGGATACACGTTGTTTAGACGCCAGTATCCCTAAGCACTTGGATGGACTAATTGTCATGCTTCATAGGAATAGAGATTGCATTTACACTTCATGACACACTACAGATCATTTCTTTGATGAGTGAGATATATTTCTCAGTGTGCATGCTATTGCTCTGCCAGATTATCAATCATTTTTAAGCAGAGTTAACTATGGCACCTCATGACACAGTCATTTGGATATGATTTCTCAGTGACCAAGGTCATTGCTCTGACAGGATTTACCCTTAGACATAATCCATATTCTCAGATGTTTAAAAATCAATACTAATTTCATACATATCAATCAAGGAATATCATGATTTCAGAATTTTCAGAACTCAGAAGAGTTTAAAAGACTCAACATGAAAATGTTGGTTAAAGTTTATTAAGACTAACTCAGATATTTTCAAGATATGTTCATAAGCAAACACAAGACATACATGAAACATCAACCGGCTGAAAGAATCAGACATTCATAATCCTATATAATAGAAGATTCCACTTTAATTTATTTTCAGATTTATGATCAGGATATGGACAGAGAATACTTTCTGAGTTTTCAAGAAAGGCCGAAACATTTTTGGGAACAGCCAGTTCAACAGATACCAATGAATCGGTTGAGTGAAAGTGGTTGAAAAATAGTTGAAGCAGGAATCTGAAATGTGTTGCATTACACATTCATCACAGGGATTTGAGCAAGATAGCAGTTCAATCTGAAGATGGAAAGTTCAGTTGATAGAATATGAATGATGCTCCCCCTAAATGTATGCATGAGCTAGCATTCCTACATGTATGCAATTCTTACCTATGGTACCAGGCGGAGGACTTGGTCTAAAGACCACCTCACACACAGCAAGCACTTCTAGACAGAATTCATCAGCCCTTTAGTATCTCACTATTTATATACCAAGAGTCATGCATGACAATCCAATGCATATGCAGTCCTACATGCATCTTAAGCTGACAGAATGCTATTTATATGCAATTGTGAATGCATGTGCATGTCAAATGTGCAGATGAGCATTTTTTAGCATGAGACATCATCCAAGCAACAGATTTATTCAATTCAATTTTTCAGATTTTTTCAGAATGCAATTTGTTTTCAGTGATTGTGCATTTTAACAAATATCAAACAACTGCAATTGTCATATGTATGCATCAAATGCAGACAACCTTTAAATCTCATGTATGCACCAGTGCATGATCAGACAAAAAGAAATTACAAATGGCAGATGCAGTTATAGACATGTATGCGTGAGATCTTAATTGACATATTAAGCACGATGTTCAATTAAAACAAAAATTCAGGTGAACAAACATTTAATCAGCAGAGTTGGGGTTTACCATACTTTGGATGCCTTGGTTTATTTGACCCCCTTTTATTCCTCATCCCAAGGCATACCTGCAAAGCACAGATCTCATTTTGTGTTTCTAGGTACCCAAGACTTCTTGGGTCCTACTTTGTTAGTAACACCTCTGATAGGTGCTTTCCACATTCTTTGGGCATGTAAGTCATCAGACTTCATTAAATTACACTCACTCATGGAGTGCCCAACCTGCCCACCATAATGACAGGAAACAGCAGATCTTGAATTCTTTTTATGCACAACATTGTTAACATGGAATCTATGTGCATTATTCTGAACATAAATTTTATGTGCATTGGCATGAAGATTTCTGTTACTTGCATGAGATTTTGGTTTACCTTTACCTGCCCACCAGCATTCCGAAGCTCGGTGGCCAAATTTTCCACATTCAAAGCATGCCAGACTCTTTTCTTTAAAAATAGTTTTATTTCTTCCAAAAACATTTCTATTTGCAGGGAGTTTTATATTCTGAGAGAAAGTTCTTCCCTGAGCATGCCAACAGTCCTTGACTGTATGGCCATGTTTTCCACAATGAGAACAATTAGAAAAGGTATTTCTATGAGGGCCTAACCAGCATTGTGCAGCAACATGTCCTATTTTTCCATAGTTATAATAATGAATTTTCTTTTCCCTAAGGACATGATTTCTACCCTGATTGTTTTGAGCAGCTGCTAGGTCATCTTTTTCCATCAAATTACACTCATACATCAAATGTCCATATTTGTGACAGTAGTGACAGATCATTTTCTTTCTAGATGTATGCGAGTGTGTGGGTGAAACATGCAGAGTGGGAAGAGGAACATGTTGATGCTTTTCTTTCTATTTTTCTGTTGTTTTCTCTTGAGCAGTTGACTGATAACCTGGAAGGTTCTGAGGGCTGTGAGAGGTTGAGCTAGAAACAAAGGAAGTTTGAACTTTATTTTGAAAACTCTTCTTATTTGAGGGATTATAGCCCAACCCTTCCTTCGGAAAATTTACCTTAGTTCCTAGAATTTTGTCCAGATTATCTTTTCCGTCCACAAATTTTGACAAGGAATTATTCAAATCTTCAATTTCATTTTCCAAAGAAACGATGTGTATTTCATAACTGGCAATCTCTTGTTCATTGTAATTTACACATTCGCTTAGCACCTTGTTTGTAATTTTACATTCCTCAATTTCTTGTTCCAGATTTCTCAATTTTTCAGACTCTTCAATGTAAACAGTTTTTCCTTTTTCTAAGAGAAGAAGTTTCTCTGACATAGCAGTGTTCAACTGCTTCAATCCTTCAACCTCTTGAATTAGTTTGTCATTTTTTGATTTTAGATTTTCAATTTCTTTAACAGAGTCTTTATCAATTTTTATTGAGCTCATTTTATCATTCAACTCTTCCTCTATCTGTTCAAGCTCCAGAATCTTGTTTAACAGATCTTTGTTTTCTTCCTTTAGAGAAACAATAAACTCCTTATGCCATTCTAAATGTGAGTGAAGATTTTCATTTATTTCATTGAGGAATGGACACTCATTGCATGCAGATTTAACCGAACATATTGTTTGAACCTGGAGTTTTTCACATTGTTTCTTAAGACATTCATTTTCAGATTTCAGTCTACTTAGTTCAGAGCAAACACATTTAAGTTCATTCATCAATTTTTCATTCTGGTTTTTATGCATATGGATATCTGACAAATAGGCATCATGAGATTGCTTCATCTTTGAACAATTTTCACATGGTGAACTTGAACTACCCTTATCACTTTTCTTTTTCAAGTTCTTGTATCATTTTCTTAATTGTTCATGAGACTCAAACAGCTCAGCATATGCATTCTCCAAATCATCTAAAGAAAAATTCTCGAAGATGTTTACCTCCTCCTCATCATCTTCTTCTTCATTTTGGCTGCTGCTAGGAATACTTCCTTTAGACATCATGCAGTTGTCTTCATTTAACCTGTGAGCTAGCTTCAGCTCCTCCAGGATGTCCTTGGCAGACCTGCAATCATAAAAACAAGAGTGTAAGGCTCTGTCAGTGGCTTCTTTCATCAGATTAAAGGCTTTCTGATTTTCTCCATCCTTTGATCTGTGGCTGTTACGCATTAAAATTAGAGCCATTGAAAACCGGTGGATCACCCATGAAAGCTGATCAGATAGATGCCACAGGAATAATGAAGCACCAAGATAGCAGGATCGAATCTACAGATCGCTGGACCTTCTAAGCAGACAACCTGCTCTGATACCAATTGTTGGGACGGTGCGATCGATACAGAGGGGGGGGTGAATGTATCTCCTTCAAGAATATTACCCAAATTAAAAAAAACAATACGCCTGCTACTAGATATAGTTGCAGAGTAAAAGCAATAGAGTTCAAATAGGCATTTGATCGACCAGATGAGTTGCTGACTATACTAGTGGAACCAGATGAAGTCTAATGCCAAAGGACAAAACAATGAAAACTAAACTCACTTAGCAAGATGTAAAGCTCAAGGCCACTGCAGATCGAAACAAGACTATTCAAACAACCTGTGAAATAGATAGAAGATATGGAAGAACACACCACAGGCAAACCACAGAACAGCAGGTTTTAGGTGGTTCGGTCCACATACCTACGTCCACCCCTCACTCCCAACCGGAGTGAGGCTTCCACTAGCACAAGCTAGAAACCGCAGACTCAGTCTGCAACAGGTGCTGCCACACAGCTTGAACAACCAAGGGAAATAAATCCCTCAACCAAGCTCTACTACCCACAGAGCTTGAAACCTGTTCCAACTACCAGCTAGAACAGAACCGGAGAAACCTCTCCCTTCCTCCACACACCGGAGGGAACCTGCTAATGACAACCTGTCACTAGCAACACCAGAGATCATCGATCTCTCTTCCTCTGCAACCCAGAGGGAAACCGGAGTAACACTCCCTTCCTCCACACACCGGAGGGGAACCAATCACAAGTAGCACCCAGCTACTTGCAAACCGAAGACACAAGATCTCCCTTCTCCTGAGTCCACAGGAGGAACCCGATCCCCAACAGGGCCATCGGAAGAACAACAAGTGACTGTTTAAAAAGAAAAGCAAAAAACCGCAGCAACAGAAAGCTGGAGAAATAAGAAATCAGACTGTGGCTCTCGTAGGAGCTGGCTGGCCTGGATTTGATCCACGGTCCAGCAGGAACAGATCTTCAGTTGAAGCTTCTATCACTCTAGCTCTCTCTTCTTCTCATTCTTCTTTTTCTTCTCTTTCGCAGGCTCTCTCTCTGTCTCTTCTTTCTTCTTTTTCTTTCTTCTTCTTCTGCTCACAGCCTCTCTACTGCACTGTCTGTCTATTTCGATCACTCTTTCTCTTTCAGATAATTTTATCTCTTCTTCATCTACTTTTTTCAATGGACGGAGGCTTCTATTTATATCAGGTTCAGCATGTGCTAGGGCGTGCCCTTTTCGATTCCCGCCCAAGCTTCAGTCCATGTGGTGACTTCTCAGCATCTTGGATCGCGTGCCAGATGCCAACCTCGTGTCACGTGCCCAGACTCTGCAGATTAAATGAAAAGATACTTCAGTCGATCAGCAGAATGTATAGACTTAATGTAAAAACAGCAGTGTACAGACTTAAAAGATGCAGCGTGATAAGTAACCGAATGTATATACTTTAGAACAGCAAATGATCAAGTATGTACACTGAGAGAGTGTATAGACTTGTAACATGTGCTCTCAGTGTATAGACTTGATGATGAATGCATTATCATAACAAGATAGAATGTGTAGACTTCTGTGAAATGCATGAGGGAATCGGGTGTATAGACTTAAGCGTTCTATTCAAGACAGAACAAATGTACATACTTCATACTGTACAGACTTGATGTTGATCAAAAGACCCTTGGACAGCAGCCAAGGCGTCAACGCTTCCATCGTGCAGCATCGCCTCAGCTCCTCAAGTGAAATGCTCACGCCCTTGGCAACTGGCCAATGCGTCAACGCATCCAGTGTCAGCGTCGACGTAGTGAACAAGACAGAAAGTGAAAGATGCACAATTGCATCTACGCAGTCAGCCAAGTGTGTCAACGCACTAAAAGCACAGAACCCATGAAGACAGATAGACTGTACAGACTGTGATGCTCAGAGACGATTGTATAGACTTTGCCTAAGAAACGAGTGTATGGACTTTGAAACAGCAAATGAATAAGTATGTACACTGAGTCGAAGAGGCAGGCTATATAGACTTGGAGTTTAACATGCATGAAGACCAGTGTACAGACTTTGAGTGTTAGGGCCAATGTATAGACTTGTAAGCCCATGTGGATGTATAGACTTGAACGTGCACTGTGGATGTATAGACTTAACTGAGTGAAGTCGATGTACAGACTTGCCTATGGGAAGCCACTGTACAGACATTGAAAACGTGAAGCCAGTGTGTACACTTTCACAGAGGTCCCAATGTATAGACTTCACGCTGTACAGACTTTCCAAAGAGGCGAAACGGTGTACAGACTTGAGGCTTTGAACGTATAGGCTGAAGTGATGTACAGACTTAGCGATGTATAGGCTTGGCCAGAAAACGTAGGGAAAGATATGAGTGTATAGACTTGGCCAAGCGTAGGAAACGCCCCCAATGTGCAGACTTTGAACTCTGAACACTGTACAAACTTTGCAATCAACAGGCGATGTATAGACTTGCTAGTCTGAAGGCCAATGTATGGACTTAAAGGTTAACACTCGAATGTATAGAGTTGAAGGGCTAACAATCTAGTGTATAGACTTCAAAAGGACAAAGCATCCACAGACCAGACGATGTACAGACTTTGCCAATATGAGACACTGTACAGACTTTGTCAAGTGACTGGCTGTACAAACTTCAGAAGATGAAGACTCTGTATCGACTTGAAGACCATGAGCCAATGTATAGACTTGCCTTAACAATGAATGGGTAGACTTTGAAACAGGAGTCAGGTAAACGGATGTACAGAGTTGGCCAAAGCAGTAATGTATAGACTTTTGCGCTGTATAGACTTGACCAAGAAAGCGTAGGAAAAGGTATGAGTGTATGGACTTGGTTCCTGTAGCAGTGTATAGAGTTGAAGTTTAGACAAACCAGTGTATAGACATGAAGCTTGACAATCCAGTGTGTAGAGTTGAAGCTTGGAAGGATGTATAGAGTTGAGCTGTACTGACTTTGGCAATGTGCAGACTTAACTGGTCGGGCAGTGTACTGACATAGAATATTAAGACCAGTGTATAGACTTCAGTTAGAAGGTGCCCGATGTATAGAGTTGAAGATGATATGCCAATGTACAGACTTAATCAATCAAGCTGGTGTATAGACTTTGGTACCCAGACACTCAATGTTCTGATGGGTCGACGCATCAGTAGGGGTGGGTCGACCCACTACTGTCCATACTAACTAAACAGACTTGGCCAATGCATGAAGCACAGTCCAGTGTATAGACTCGATGCCTTGAAGATCAATGTACATACTTTGAAGACCGACATAGCAGGATGTGTAGACTTAGAATGTAACCAGGATGTCTAGACTTGATGTGAGGCAATGCACAATGAACATGAACCAATGAATTGAATGCATATAGCAGACATGAACTGAATGTATGCAGGAGAACTAATTAAAGCATTACCTGATCTGAGCATTCACCTTACCTGTCATGATTTGACTTTGACTTGGGTTAACTTCATGACCTGTGAGTCATCCTTAAAGCATTACCTGATCTGAGCATTCACCTTACCTGTCATGATTTGACTTTGACTTGGGTTAACTTCATGACCTGTGAGTCATCCTTAAACCTGTTCTAACAGTTTCTCATAATGCAATAGGATTATAAACATAATGAGGCATAATATCTGTCATCATCAAAACTCCAGAACCACAGGGGACACATCACGGAGATGGTCTAACAGGCGCATTTGTGTGAAAGGACCCTGGAGAAGGTAGAGAAGTTCCGGGGGGAAGAAGAAAAGTCGAGCTGAGAACATGATAGGCGTGAGAAAAAAGAAGAAAGGTTTAGCATCACGGAGGATGACGAACCCCATCACAACAAGAGGTCCCGCAATGGGAATGGAAATGGTAAAACAAATAGTAATGGAAAAAGGAATGGCAATGGCAATGGAAAAGGTAAAAGAGTTAAGGAAGAAGAAGAAACGCAAGTTAGGGAGGCTTGCTCATTCTGTGAGAAGTTTGGGCACACGGCCGAAGAATGTTGGAAGTATCCTGGTGCTTGTCTCTAATGTGAAAGTCAGCAACATCGCTTGCCCATGTGTCCTCTCATAAAGGAACAATCTTCAAGGGATAACAATGGACGCGGGCGACGAGGCCGACTAAATGCCATCTTGGACGGGGAAGGTAAGGCGATTGAAGGTATCACCTTGACTTATTTACATATTAGCATTGCCTTAAGTATTAGTCCGACTAATTAAAACACACTCTCTATAAAACTCATGCTTTGAATTTGGGGATAAAATTCTATTTAAGTGGGGGAGGGTGTAACACCCCTAATTTTTCTAAAAATTATTCAGGAATTTCCTGGGATTATTAAGCATTTAGAAAGGTTTAATGGGCTATTAAGAGAGTTATGAGATAATTAAATCCATTTAAAAGCCCTATATTAACCAAAGGGTTAAGTCCAACTCAAATAGGCCAAAAGACCCAATTCCAAGACCTTTAGGCCCAAGCGCACTTCTAGAGACGTAATTAGGGTAATTTACAGATTTAAATGGGATAAATAAACCAATTAGAGGATAAATGGGAGGTAATAAGAAAATCCAATTTTTTTTTGATTTAAACACCTAAACGCGGTCTATCGTATGACCGCTATATCATAATAGCGGTCCTCATTCTACCGCTACTATGCTCCGTGAATGGAGGTGTTAGAAGCGTGGAAAAATTAGATTTTTCCCATCCCAATCACTATGGTTCGATGCTATCTGACATGGAAACCTAGTTTAGGACTCTTGGGGATCTATCCTACTCTAATTTAGGACTCCTAGATCGATATAATCCTTCAAACCCTAGCAAACCCTATAAATAGGACCCAAGTTTGACCTACACGAACCCTCGTTTTGGCTCGCGTTGTTCGACGGTAAGTCATGGGTATTTCATGTTGGTCCTTTAGACTTTATTATTTTCTTTAGTTTTGTCTAACTCTCCTCAAAATGTCATGCTAGGAGGACACGCCATTGGACAGTTAGAAGCCCTACAAGTTGCTGGTTCGCTGCAGTCCGCATAGGAACCAGTGTGCTGGTCCAGAAAAGATCTAGAGATTAGAAGCTCTAATCGAGGTATTTAGAAGATCATCCTTTAGAACTTTTTGTTAAACTTTATATCTTCTATCTACTCTCCAAATTTAATGGATTTAGGTCAAGTGGTTAAGGAGAACGAGGAACGAGAATTTGCTGGTTTAGCACAAGATGTGCAGAAACTAGGGTCGACTTTCAGTCAGAAATTTGAAGTTTAGGGACCGAATCAAAGGTAGGTTATCTCATGAAAAGGCTAAATTAACGTATTAGGAACAAAAGCCCTATGGTTTCATGTCATTTCATGCTTTCTACTAGTCGTATTTCATGGTTTACTACGACTGCGCATTTAGGTTATTTCTGCATGCATAGTCCTGCGCCTTCTAATTAAAGATAAGAACTTTGGCATGATCCATATATTTCCATGCACCCTATTCATTATAAACATGTTCTTACATGTTATCCATTCATTTCCCATGCTTTGTATGCATCTATTGCCCTAGGATAGGCCTTGCACTCGATAGCTATGTGTCGTCTGATGTAGGATAGAAACAGTCTACCAAGGACTGCTAAACTCTAATAGTGGTTCCCAAATGACCGCTACTATATAAAAGCGGTTCTGGCAAGACCGCTACTATCAGAAACGATCCTCATTAGATCGCTACTATATTTCAGTTTTGCTACATTGTTAACTCCAAACAGATTGCAGATTGACCATATTGTATATATCTTAAGCCTAGTTAATGAGGTTATATTCCTAGTTATGACTTTACCTTTATGAACTTGGTAATGGTGTTCATCCATCATGATAAATTTGATGTCGTTAATGTGCTTTAAGCCTATTTTAAAGCTAAGTTACTTTCATGCCAAAATCATATAGTTTGTATTAAATTGAATTTCCACATGGATTATGAGACTTATTTTATGCATATTTTGATCGTTGTTTTACACGATCCACTGTCACCTTGAGTCTTTCATAAGTACATAGTGCGTACTCCGGTGCGTGGCTATTAGTTATACTTTGCACATATTAGGCACACGATCTTGGACTTTTGATCCACTTCGTTGCATATTCCTTCCACCGGACTAGGTGATCTTATTTCATGGTCTCCGTAAGTCTCCGCGAGTCTGTGATTCCCACTAGGACGTCGAACTGGTTGTACCCTCAAAGTCTAATTGTCTACAAAACACTTATCGACTTGTTTCTGTGTCTGGGTAGTCGCGGCCATCAGGCGACCGCTACTATTAATTAGTGGTCATCCCGCGACCGCGTTGGTCCAAATTTCACCATTGCTTCGACTCTACTCTCTCTGGTGTCGACTTGGTGTAGAAAAGGTCCTTCGCTGACTGCCTCTTCATAGAAACGGTCCTTCTCTGACCGCCTCTTCATAGAAATGGTCTTGGCATGATTATCAAAAACGTGCTGAAAATCATGGGGTATGATGATACAGGCGTCGCATTGCGCTGGGAGTACTTGTTTTTATAGGCGAGTGAAAACCATGAGGCAATCTAGTGAAATTACATTCTTGCGTGTTATGTGACTTTCTAGTGCATAGCCTTTATAGTTATAATAAGTGCATTCTCGTTACATTCTTGTTCTTGAAAGGCCATATTTACATTCATGCTATATTCTTGCTTAATCATATTCCCAGTCTACATGAACTCTCATATCTCATCTTAATAATATCTTGTTACTTGTATTACTTTGGTTTATACCACTTATTTTACCGTGTTTTCTTTATCTTATTTTCTAGAGCAAAAATGTTAATTACTTAAACATTACCTTCATGTTGATACGAAGTTACCTACTGGGCAAGGGTGCTCATTCCCTACTTTTCAATCTTTTCAGGACATTCTAGCAGGTCGGATTCGAATTATTCAAGTTATGGATCCGAGAGCGATTGATGGTTCGAGAGAAGCCGTAGTTCGTCTAGTCAAGAGTCAATTATGTAATTTTCTTTTTATTGAGTCTAGTTAGTCAAGGAGTCTTTGTAAACTTTTCATTATGATTCAATAAAGTCAAGATTTTTGGATTATACCCTCTTGTGTTCACTCTTATGTGTGAATGATTAGTGCTCTGATTATTATTATCACTTGAGGCTTCTCTTGCCGGCTGTTCACGTTTCCGATTAGTTTCACTGCATAATCTCGGGGCGTGATAGATCTCCTCCCCTGTATAGATTACTAGGGTGGAAACAATACACCATGTATATTTTCCTTGTCTTGTGGGGTGTGGAGTGGGAGATTGGTGGCTATTCTACCCCCTTGGTAGAACTTCTAATTTTTGTGTGTTGTTTTTTGTGATCTCCACTGTAACCCTTTTTCTTGTAATGAAATGTGGTTTATACCACCTTCCAAAAAAAATTATCTGGGTCATGTACAAGTGTGGCTCCCGTCTCCAGAAGCCCTTAAGGAACCTTCCCAATCTATATACTCCATAATAACAACGTTGACATGGATGGTTGAAGCAGAAGGGTTGAATAGCTAACAAAAGAGGAATTGAAATGGAGAGATGAAACAAGGTAAAACGTGCTCTAATAGAAGGTTAAACAAAGGGAGTGAAAGAGGACAGAGGCAAGCCCAATCAATCGAAAGAAACTTAAAAATGTCTCTGTAGATAGATGATATGGTGCAATGCCTCAATAGCTCAATTTGCATAGAGAACTTTTCCAAGTTACACAGACCAAAAAATTCATTTTGCTAGAAACAAGAGCAGTTGATTTTGTACCTTACAAAGGTAATGCATGAGGGTCATCTTGTTGTTAGTAGCGTGAGTATCTGTTAGTTTCAAAAGGTTGTCCAAATGAAATTCTATAGTAGAACTTGTACAATGTAAACAATCATCATTGGAATTAAGCATAGAAATGCATAACCAAAAAAAGGAATAAAGATTAAGCGTGTGTCAACCTGTCAGGAGAGAAGTACAAGTCCTTTATGATTGAAATATGACATACAATAGTACCAATAAGGTCTCCAACTGGCTTCTGTAATTCTTATCCTTAAGCTGGCCTTCAGGGGCCTATCAAAGGGCCACTACCTTACAAATTTTACCAGTCAACAATCTTGCATCACATAAAAGATTGATGCTAGAATGAGAACAGTAGTAAACACAACTTGCCTTTGGAAATCCAACAATATTATTAGATTTTATGGTTGCTATACTACTAACAGAATGCATAACCTAGAGAAATTTCCTCCCAAAAGGTAAAAGCACAAGGAACTACTGAATATAACAAAAAACTTATTCAGGATATTTATTTACCTCGTGCAGTACCCTAGTTAAAAGTATTCTCAAGAAACAAATTTTTCTTCATTATTTCTTTCAGCTTGATGGAATTCCGACTCTGAAATGTCATCATGCAAAGAACATTGAGTACAAGGAAGGAAAAAGATTGAAATGCAAACTACACAGAAATAGAGAAAACCGATAAAATGTACCTCCTCACATGCAGAGTTGATAGTACTTAAGCTCTTTCTAAAATCTAAAATCTATAGGAAGAAATTCCAATCATAGAACTTGCTAGATGTGTTTCTAAAATTTAAGATCACAATAGTCAAGATCTATGACTTGGGAGCCAAACTGAATCTTGAAAGAAAATACTCTTAACTTCGACTCTACTCGTGGAAACTTCATTAACTCTAGAAAGAACTATAAAATAGAACATCATCAATATTTCCAAATCAACCAATATTGTCATTTCACATAAATTGTATAATGAATTTATAGGTGCTTAAACAAAAATATCCTAAAATCATTCAAAATTCCTTGCATGACAAATTAAAAAATAGGACCCAAAGGCTTACTATTATTTCAATTTATCAAGAACTAGATACACTACATGAAAAATGGAAAATACTGACGTAATTTTTTGACGGCAATATATCTGTCGGAAAGACGTCGAAACTATTATAACTTTCTAGCGGAAAATATTATGTCGCAAATCCGTCGGTAAATACGGACTGATTTTTGACCTATTATTTCGGGCGGAAATCTGTCTCTAAAAAAAGACAACTTTCAGACAATTTAAATTTCATCAGAATTACGTTGGTAATTACCCACTGATTTTTGGCAACAAAATTTCCGTCACTAATATTTACATATATTTGTGTAATAATTATCAGAGATGAACAGAAATATGTGTGTAAATTCTGACTTATTTCCGACTGAATAAGATTCCGTCAGAAATACCTGGAATAACTTATGTTTAACCGTAATACGTATATGTAATAAATAATAAAAATAAATATAAATATAGCAATAGTTTAGCTGGATAATATTCGAATTCGAATCCGTATTAATTAGCGGATAATATTCTAAATCGTATTTATTATTTCGGATACGGATAATATTCAAATTTGAATCGGACCCGATACGGATGTTATAATATTCATTTCATAAAATATCCATTCGTAATATTATATATCATATAATATATATATATATATATATGTAAATAATATATTATAAAATATAAAATATAAAAAAAATGATAAGATGGAAGGTTGTTACACTTCCCGAAACTATAATAACTATCCCATTTTAACTATTTGACTTCTAAAATTAAAACCAGCCGTAGTGAGACCCATCATCTTTAAAAATCTCAACTCATGAGTAGTTGGCATAAGTTGGGAGTTCGTCTTCCACCGACTTTAGGCCTTCCACCGACTTTAGTAAACAAATACGAATACTTTACCAGCAACAGGAGTGCAGGACAGCAGGACTACATGAGGGAGAGACGTGTGCCAGGAGCCACCATTTTTTCTGTTTGTTAATGCCCTCCTCTCTCTCTCTCTCTTTCATTTGTCACCACTACAAGCTATTTTCACGTTTAGACACCCATTTGTTACCCTTAGAAGCTATTTGTCACCCTTATGACCCATTTGTTACCCATAGAAGCATTTGTCACCCTTACGACCTATTTGTCATCCTTACGACGTATTTCTTACCCTTAGAAGCCATTTGTTTTTCCCCCATCCCTTGCTTTTCCCCCCTCACCACAAACCATCGCCACCTCGTCCCCATGTGCCCACGGGTGCCCTGCACACCCTCCCTCTCATCCGCGAACCAGCATTGCCGTGAGTGTCGGCCAGCCCACCGTCGCGCTCCCCCTTGCAGCCACTCCGGCAGAGCACCGCTACCCCTCCGGTGCCGTACCGTGGCAGCCGGACCCGCCCACCGGTTGTCGTCCAGAACCGTTGCAGCCACCGTCCTCGGCCGCCCATCGCCATTTCGCCACCGCTGCCCGCGCAGGGCCTCTATAACATCACATCCAAGGTGTCACTGCCATGGTTTAATCCCTCATGTCATTATTCCTAATTTCATCTCTCAGTTCACATGTTGGATGTATTTTTATTTTGTTTAATATAATTTTTCAGGATGTACAAAAGTGGAAAATAGTCAATTTTTAAGGGAGATGCTGTCGAAATTTTTTAGAATACTCGCTCCATTCAAACCATAATTTTGAAATAAGCTCTTTTCTGAAGCAGGTATCATGATCTCTCTATCCCGGAGAATCAGCATCGACCAGCCTGTATGTGTAAATCTTCTTGCTCTGTCCTAGTCTAAAAGCAGGACCAATGGCTTGGCGAGATACCAAAGCTATTGCTCATGCTTTTTAACCAGGACAGACGAGGAAGGTTTACACATACAGGCTGGTCGATGCTGATTCTCCAGAAGAGAGAGATCATGATACCAGCTTCAGAAAAGCGCTTCTTTCAAAATTGTGATTTGAATGGAGCGAGTATTCTAAAAAATTGGTGTCTCAGAAGATTCTAGTGCTGAAACTTTTCAATCAGACGAGGGTGATACTGCAGAGTTGGTTGCTTCTAATCTTCGTATGATCGAATCTACCGAGCCCCTTCGATTGTGTATAGAGGACGAAGTGGAAGAAGTCGATCCAACTAAGCTAAATGAAGCAATTGTTGGGCAGGAGGAGTCGTCTGACAGAGGGGATTCTTCTACAACTGGTGATGGTGGAGGATGATCCAATGGATATCTATTGATTTGTAATTGTAATCGTAAAAAATGACACATTTGAATTAATGTAATTGTAATTTCTTTTATTCATTGAGTTATATGTTGTGTGGATTTTATTGGGGGATGTGTGTTTTATGTTGAGTTGTGTAGGTTGCATGTATAATTGTAGTTTTAAAGGGTGATAAATGGATAACATAAGTAAAAGATATATTTTGAAGCGAAACAAAGATGATGGCTGGCGAGTGATAGGGGTGACAAATAGATGTTGTGAGTGACAAATAGCCGTTAGCAGTGATAAATAACTCTGTAATGGTGACAAATATCTCATGGTTGTGAAACTTGAAGAAACTCAAGTTCGTTTGAAGGGTTTAACCGTGTATGGGTTTCCTAACTCTACCAATACGGATCTGAAGCTTTCCTAGTCATCAAATGACACTGATTAAATGAAGCAAAACGCTTATATAATTTTTTTATCATTTTTCATAATTAGGTGATTTTATATTATTGTTATAGTGTTACATTTATTAATTATCAATTTTAAATTTTTTAACAATTTTATAATTAATTTATTATTTTATTAGTATATTTATTAATTATCATTTTTTATGGTTTTTTTCATTTTCACAATTATTTTACTCTTATTATGCTGTTATATTTCTTAATTATCATTTTTATGTTTTTTTTCATTTTCAGTTATTTCATTATTATTTTACCGTTACATTTATTAATTATCATTTTCAATTTTTTTTGATTTTTATCATTTTCAAAATTATTTAACTATTATTATGATGTTACATTTATTAATTATCATTTTATATGATTTTTATCTTTTTTATAATTATTTTATTAATAATATTCTGTTATATTTATAAACTTTTAACTTGTATGATTTTTTAGTATTTTTATTTATTTTATTATAATTACAGTATTATATTTATTAATTATCACTATTAGACAGAAAGAAGAACAAGTTTTAAAGTTTCGGAGCTAGTAAGTCAGATAAGCCAAAATCAAGCGCGACGGCTAACACCGCATAGTGATGACAAATAGTCATCAATGGTGAGAAATAGATTTCAGGGCTGATAAATGTCTCCTAAGGGTGATAAATAGATAACAGAAGTAAAAGATATATTTTTAAGTTAAACAAAGGTGACGGTTGGCGAGCGATAAGGGTGACAAATAGATGTTATGAGTGATAAATAGCTGTTAGCAGTGACAAATAACTCTGTAAAGGTGACAAATAGCTCAGAAAAATGGGAAATACTGACGGTATTATCTAACTAAAAAGTTTTCGTCAGAAATACGTTGGAATGATTCACCTTTCATGGTTTGTTTGTTATTTTCTTGCCTATGTGACAAATTATTTTATTTATTGATTATCATTTTTATGGATATTTTTATTATTATATTTATTTTCTTTTTTTGGTTCACCTTCCGTATGTGAGAGCAGCTAGTAAAATGAATGATAAGGGTGATGAATACATATTATTGGTGACAAATAAGTTGACAGAGGCAACAAATGCACATTAGTGATAACAAATAGGTTGACAGGGGCGACAAATGCACATGAGGGGTGACAAAAGGCTCTTAACGGTGAAAAAATACACAAAGGCGACGGCTCCCATGGGCAAAGGTGACGGCTCCTGCATGCTAAGAGTGAAAGATGCATGTTAGTGGTGACAAATAGATCAACAGGGGGGACACATGCGCATGAAGGGTGACAAATGGATCCTAACGATGAACTATGAGCATGAAGATAAGCCCTACTAATATTAGAACTATCGACAAACCCTGCTACTTATAGGGGAAGAACTCCCCTTCATAAAGGTAACCCCTACCTGCGATGGATATCCTTCATTTGACGGTAACTACATCACACAAAGATCAAACATCTATCATGCAAAGAAAGGTTGCAGAAAAATAAATTATATTGATAGGGGAAGAGGGTACAAGCGGTTACTCGTCCTCTTTAGGACGGAACCTGTCAGGTTGGATGCTCCACACCCCCTTGTTACAAAACAGGTGGTCCACCTTCACCAAGGCGTCCTGCCACCCTTGCAGGTACCCCTGCTTGTATTCCTCCGAAAAGTCGCCGTCGCTACTTTCCCCTGATGGCTAGTCCGACACCAGCAGGGCTTCATTTCGGAAGCACAACCTTTTGGCGGGAACTGGCTCTGACGAAGAATCTGACTTCTCAGACGATGACATCTTCACAAGAGTGTCTTTGACCGCCAAAGGAACTCAGGATGTCCTTAGGGTTCCCCACAGAGTCTCTATTTATAGGAAGGAGACGAAACCCCCAAAAAAGTGACGAGATCGCAAAGATCGTTCCATCTCCCCCAACTTTTCTGACTCTCGGTCCTTCCTTTTTGTCGGTCAAGAGATCGCTTGGACCGAGGTTCCTTTCGTTCGGATACATTAGCCGCATAGTAGACGAGAGGCCAGAGAGAGATACTACAATGGCTAACACCGCATAGTGGTGACAAATAGTCATCAATGGTGACAAATAGACTTCAAGGCTGACAAATGTCTCATAAGGGTGATAAATCGATAACATAAGTCACAATATGTGATGAAGCGAAACAAAGGCGACGCCTAGTGAGCAATAAGGGTGACAAATAGCTCGTTATGAGTGACAAATAACCATCAGAAGTGACAAATAGCTCTATAACGATGACAAATAGTTTATGGCAGTGAAATTTGAAGAAACTCAAGTTTGTTTGAAGGATTTAACTGTGTCCTAGCGATCCTAACTCTACTAACACGAATCTGAAGCTTTCCAATTCATCAAACGACACTGATTAAACTCGACCTGTCATTCTAACTCGACCTACCTTTCATATGTTCAGACCTAAAATTGCACATATGCTCAGACCTAAAATTGCACATATGCTCAGACTTTAGTGTGCGGTCATGCACATATGCTCAGACCTTAGAGTGCAACAGTGACAATGTGCACCGACCTTTGCATGCATCATTTTGTTCATGTACACTGACCTGAAATGCAACACTGAACATGTGCACCGACCTTATGTGCTTACATGCGGACATGCACTGACCTCCATATGAGACATGCATGAACATGCACCGACCTGAATATGCAATACTATAAGCATGCACCGACCTTCATATGCAACATGTATGAACATGCACCGACCTTCAAATGCAGCATGTATGAACATGCACCGACCTTAGTGAGAAACACATACAACTAGCATGAGAGGCTATAAGATACTAACAGTGTTCCCATAATGAAAAGTTGATTCAGAATATCACAATTTGTGATGCGGGACAGACTGAGCAGACGACACTATATGAGATGAACATGACTCGACCAGCAACGACACGACTACGAGAGCGACCTTGGCTCGACACTAAGAGCTCCTATAGGCTACACGTCGCTAACAGAAGTGCAAACTCACTCGTCGTCCCATGCGAGGGAAAGCGTGGATCGTGCGCGGTTAAGGAACCGTCAGAGTTCAAGGTAGTCAGACTCACTTCCAGACTCGGATCGAGTCGCGGGACGGGTCACTCTCACACTCACAGCGGTGACATGGACACACGGGCTAGAATCCTACACTCTCGACAGTGGCATATGACCATATACTAGCTAAGCAAATGAAATGCCAAGGAGTTAAGATCGTTACCTCCACGCACCCGGCGTGGCGAAGACAACCCCAGCCGAATTACGGATCCCCGGTTAAACAATTTTACAACAGTACAAATATTTGACCCACTCCACGCAGGGAGGTAAAAGGTCACATGCGGGGCCCGGGAATCACGCAAAACGGGTTGACGGTCAGCATCTTGATGTCGCCCGGCGGTGCCGAACTCCGCGTTTTCGTGCTTTCCAAACGACGGATTCTACGGGTCCGTGGGGCCCACGGACGGTGATGTCCTCCGGATCTGTGGGGGTGGGACTCGCTGTGATGGGGACCCCTGGTGGCGCGCCTCCACGGACGGCGGTCGGCCGGAAACACCGATCGGGGGTCGATCGGCCCCGATTCCCAATTCGTGGACTAGCTGCCCACGGATTTCTGGTTCTGTCCTCCGGCGCGCGCTCCGGCAAGAATGGCCGCTGCGATCAATCCCGACCTCGGATCGGGGCGCATGAGCTATCGTTGGAAAGCTATCTTGAAATCCTTCGATCTAGGATTAGATAGATCTGTTGGATCTGGTCGGATCTGGACTTTACTGAATTTACAAGCTCCTGTTGTACAGTACCCGAAATCTCAGATCTGCAGAGAACTTGTCTGAGAACTGCCGTTGACCGCCTAGTAGACCTCCGATTCAGCTCCTGAGCTCTTCACAAAAGTTATATGATTTTCAACAAGGAAAACGGGAATATTTTTTGTGGACTTATTGGAGGTGGAGGTGATTTGATATGATTTATTTACTGGAGGGTGATCGGATCTGGGAACAGTTGGACAGCACTGTAGCTAGCTCTGAAAGTGATTTTTAAAAAATAGGTGAAGGGTGAATAAAAATTCAAGAAAAATCATGGAGGGAGGGGTTGATGGACAGAACTCTCAGTAAAATGGGGAGCCCCTGGAAAAATCACAAAGGGGTCCGAACACTAGAAACACAGGGCGGGTGAAAATCTAAACAGCAAGCAGATAGATCTGGAAAAAGAGGTTGGACGAAAATGGAAAATTATCAAATGGAAGATTCATGACCAACCAATTTTTGTGGATCGGGAGGAACACCTCTGGAACATCTCCTCAAAATCGCAGCTCAAAAACACGACGGGGTGGAGAGAAAGAATTCGGAGAAGACACCTCTATCCTGGATGGACAGAACACCGGCGATGATGGTGGCGGTGCGATGGCGGCGGCGGCGGCGGGCTTCAAGAACGGATACCGGAGGCGTCTCACCTCAGAATACAGCCATCTCAGCTGCAGAAGGGGGAGAGAGGAGGGGGAGGTCGCACCAAACTTGGAGCTTCACCAATTTCACCAAAATTCTTATGCATTAATTCAACTAAAATGAGAATTACATGGTATTTGTATGAATTGCAAAATGACATAAAATACCCCTAGATCTAGATTTGGGAGGGGCATACTTGGGAGTCAACAAAAGTATTTCTCCCATGTGGTTTGGAACAAATAAAATAAGATTCAAAACCTATTAAACTAATACAAAAGGAGGGGGACACTCCCTTAAATTAAGGAGAGATCTAGGAGATGCTCCCCCTTTTGTCCCCTCCTTTGGTCCCACCTTCTAGAAGCCCACAATGGAAGGTTTGACTGACCCCACATGGGCCCCAGTGATGAGGTGGATCAATGGGAGGTGGGATGGGGGGCCCGTGGGACCCGGGTGGTCCCAAATTACAAATAAACCCCTATTACAATCTAAATTACAATCTAAATAAAATACACACAACATACAAACAAAATACGAAAAATACCGAGACTCAAGGGGGAGTCTCTAGACCGTCTCTGAGCCATATGGATGCCGAAGTGGCTCGAGTGGTGCTCCGTGTACGGTACCGGTGGCTCGCCGGCTCGTGCCTCTCGCTTGCTTTGGTGTCCGCACCAATTTTCCAATATCCAAAAGCTGAAGATAAAATGTATTGTTCCCAATCATCAAAACTTAATTAGAAATTAAATTCAGAGAATCAAGTTAAAGGAGACACAACATGAGACACACATTATCCCACACAATCTCCCCACAACATCCGTCTCTGGAGAGGTGGTGCCATCTCCTCATCTTCCAGTTGGTCTAAAATAGCCTCCTCAATGTCGTTGAACATTTCATCGTCCTCCATTACAAATTCCATTACAATCCGATCAAAGTCTACACATCACATAAAACACATCCATCACCAAAGCATCAAAGATGAAATAACCAAGTCATTGTCAATGAGTAAAATATCCAGTACATTATTTCCCTATGCAGACCATGCGTAGTACACTTCCTTACCTACAATAACAGTAATAACAAAGCAACTAATATGAAGAGGAGCAACACTACTAGAGTACATAATAGAACAACAACAATACAAGGCACATTTGACATTTGTGTAGTCTGTTAGCGTAGTGCCTGGTTCCTTGAATCATAGTCAGGCCCAGGACTTGCATGTTATGTAGGCATGGGCCTTTCTTGTAGTTGAGGATGATCAACATACGTATGTCTGCTATTGTCAACCCCATTTATAGCAGCATGTGCTTCCTCTACCGAGTGAAAACCCTTATAATGAGCTCCAAGGTATCCATTCACTTGGACAAAGCATTCGGACCAACTATAATATACACTGGGTTTGCGACCAACCCACACTACATAGCATTTATACCTTCCCATTTTCTAAACCTCAATTCTCTGCATGTAAGGTGTTATAAAAGACAATAGGTATGACATACATAATAATTGCAGCAAATTTAATATGATGTCTAATCCATAAGAGCAAGTTTGTAGATCAGAAAGCATGTAGGTTTAAGGTTACACTACATAAAGCATGATATAGTGGGGTAGGGGATTTAAGTCTGCTAGTTAAAGTGCATGAACACGGTTTATGTCATGTGAATTAACACCCAATCAACCCTAAACAATAGTATACATTAATGTGGTGGAATAAAATTTGAACAAATTTACATGCTTTCCTGGCAAGTAATAACAATATGGAAGTCCATTTCCGTGTGCTCTTATCAAAGCAAGGTAGATGTTAGGCCCAATACAGTGTACAGAGCATACACAAAGCATGGTAGAGGTCAAACGAAAAATAATACTTGTGCAGAGGTTAAGAACAAAACAATGACTGCATCCGTTTAACATGAAATAACCCAGAGCATATCATATACGAACATATGAAAGGCCTGTAAAATACATAAACATGGAAGAGGATTAAAAAAAAGGAAGATGGCATTTGCAGCAGGAACCAGTGATGACAAGGGACCAAGGAGGACGCATAGGAGACGGGCTGTTCTACTGGGGAAGCCACCGCTATGCGTACTGATGAAGGGGATGACATTGTAGAGGAGCCTTAAGAACTTAAAATAGAAGAGCGGATGTCAATGTAGGGTCACGAGCGGGATCGGTGTGTCGATTTAACACATCGCTGCAATGGAGGTGGTAACGTAGCCCCTCGGAGCAGAAAAAAGGGGAACGTCGAGAACCCTAGCCGAACGATCATCGCTCGATCGGAGCATATTGCAGAGGTGATTGGACAAGAGAGGCTGTAGGCAAATACACTGGATAAGGGTAAAAAATACCTATCAATGGTGACAACTAGATTTGCAGAGTAGACAAATACACTGGTAAGGGTGAAAAATAGATCCTAGAGCTAACCAATGAAAAGCAGAAGGAGATGAAAGGAGGAGTCAAGTTCACAAGAGGACAAAAATATGAACAGTGTATTAAGAGTTTATATAGCAATTAGAAAAAGAACAAAGGGACTTGGTCAATGCCAAGATAGTCAATGTTGACTCATCAAAGTCAACGCCAGTCAAAGAGGACTCCATAAAGCTTAACTTTTTCTTGACTACAGTCATGAGGTCCTAGTCAAAGTCAAAGGTTAATGAATAGATTAGTCAGCTACAGTGATCCAGGTCAAAGACAAGCAGCTAATGGAGAGAAAAGAAGGCAATAGCTAGTCATGTGGTAAGATAAGAGTGATAAATATGCAGTAAGGGTGACAAATAGCCCGTATGACTGACAATTGGATGATAAGCATGTAAATTAGCTAGTAAGGCTGACAAATGGGCTGAAAGGGTGAATCACAGGCTCGGTGTGTCTGGCACACGCTCAAGTTGAAGGCCAGGGGCCCAGACTTTGAACGTGATCCGAGACTACCCTATCAGAGGTATATTCTCTCTCATGGGATAAGGATATTTCCATATTTCATCCTAATCATCTATTATTCACCCTTTGCCGCCTCTTTTACACCAATAAGGCCTATTTTTCACCATTGGCCACCTATTTGTCACCCTTAAAGTGTAGTCAAAGCCCTTTTCATCTAGCGGGTGACTTGGGTTTTTCTCTTCAGCAGTCTGAACCGGAGTCGGTTCCACGGTCGACTCTAGTCGACACTTGTGCAAGTAAAGCCTTCATCTTTTCACACTTCAGCCTAGTTCCTTAACCAAACTTGAATCTGTCTTCAGAAAACTCATTGATATTCATGAATTAACATTATCAAGCACACACATTAACAACATTAAAACATATAAAACTTTGAAGATCAAAATGTATGACAAAAGAAATATCAATGAAGACGGGTATGCCACATTCTGAGGTTGAGACGTGAAATATTTAAGATCTTGTATTTCCAAAGGTAATGAGGCCGGCCCCAAACTGGGCTCTAAACATATTACAATCTCCCTCATTAAATGTCCACGATGTCTCCCCCTTCCTTGACAATTCATGAACATATTTCAGTACATAAATGGCACAGTTGAGGCTTCCATCTGCCTATTGGGGACATTCGTTGTCGAATACAAGATCCCATTTCTCAACTCCCTCGAATGTCCCATAGAGCTTCGGAGACCCCTGTACTGCAGCCTGCAAATGAAATATTTGAAATTATTAAGGAATAATTAAAAGACATTTTAAATATCTATGATTTGGGGTACATGGATAAGAAAAGGTACTCAATTTATTGTAGTGGCATCATGGATGGCCATGTCTCTCATGGAATTGTATGAGACAAAGTGGCGATTCTCCGTGTCAACAGCAAGTAGATGCCAGTGACCTCCATAGTGTAACACGTAAAATAAATATTTTTTCTTCTGCAATTCTAATAATTCAACATTCTCGTAGGTACACTCCAACAATTCATTGGATTTTTTGTAGTTGGCCTCTGTCCTGCCGTGTATGTGATTCACTGAAGTTGTAAGAAAATAAACCCACTGATTAATGGTGTCAGATTCATTGCATCATGAGTGGAGGAGGTACATCATGGCGTCGATCACCTGTAAATTAACAATCATGATTCTATTAGTAGTAGAAACACAAGTTCAGGGTAGGGCGAGGCATAAAATTTCACAATTAATGAAATAGAGTATCGTATCATCTATTATCTAGCTATATAATAGATCAATAACATGACGACTTTTCAAAACAATCCCGTTCTGTAATTGAAATATGGGGCCACTATATTAGACAAAAAGTTTCATGGTAGTTAGAGTAATGTGGATCAGGATAATTACAGAAACTATAAGAGGACAACTTACTCAATATCTCCCGAGGCACAAGCATCAATGAATTCATTCACAATCGTGTTATCTGTCGGCTTCAGTCGACCTTTGCAGATCCAATCAGTACCCTGTATGAGCTTTCTGTAAGGGTCATCTTCATCTCCCTTCTACATTTATGCCAATATACCAATCTTAAATTCTATACTGTAAGAAGTAGGAACAATGCAGACTCACCTTTTTCTTCCCCCGTCCTACAGTTTTCTTTGCAGGTGCCCGCCATTTCCTCATGGGCTTCTCGTCCCGTTGATGAACGGACTGAGAAAAGACACCTTGACGACGGTCACCATGCCCATTGGTCACCTCCATCTGAGCTTGGATATCACCTTGCACATCCTCTTCAGGGGCTGCCTTAGATGGCACAGTATCATCCGTACTTTGTTGAAGCGGCCTTGGAGGTGGGACATCGGCGGCAATGTCCATTTCAGAGGTTTGACATATACTTTGCTCAACATTTTTAGCCCCTTGCACATCCTTGATAGGGGCTGTCGGAGGTGGCATGACATCATCCGTCACCTGTTCGACGGGCCTAGGAGGTGCTGCATCAGCGACAATGTGAGCCCCATGCACTGTAGTCAAAAAGAAGGCCCTCATTTCCTCAAGTAGCTGCTGTTGGATCTTCAATGTAGCGACGATATCCTGTAGCATAGGCATGCATGGAGCTGATGAGGACGTCTCCTGAGCACTGGGTCAGGTCATCATCTGACCAACGTACACCGTGTCCCTTTCACTTGGCTGAACAAGGAGCCCTTTGATCACCTGCATTTCAAACCACATCACTTCGGTTATTCATTAATGTTGAATGACAAAGAAGAAATTTTTAGTACTCATAATACATGTTGGCCTCACAGGGATCTAATGGAGAATTTTAATTTCCTATCTAGAAATGGCCCCCACCTAAATAGTCGTGGGAATGCCACCTGCCTTAGTGGCTACCGCACCCGCGTGTGCTCAAAAAACCAAACCTGTAATATGAAATATATCATGTTTTTTTACAATGCAATAGAATTAATGATTAACATATTAATTATTACACAACAAAAATAAAAAAACTTATAGCAAGTGCCGCAGAACAACCAAATATAAATGTATGGGCCTGGGATGCATCCCCAACTCTTCTCTTAGCACGGTCAATTGTACCTGACCGTCGTTTCTGGACCGCCAACACTAATTGCTCAAACTTGTGCATCGTTACCTGTTGCACGGCGGCTACCCAATTGTAATATGAAACTCTGTCAATATCATCTAAGCATGACAGCATCTGTTGTGGACATGAATGCGTCGACCGTGGGCAAAGGAAAGTGGACAGTAAGAGTACAATCCACGGCCGAATAGTGTCGGCCACATCCTCCTCTTCATCGGACCCAACAATTTGCTGGATGAGAGAGGACATTTTCTTCCGGTCAAATGTTGCTGTAAATCCAAATCGATGCTGCAACTTCAACTTTTGTTTCGCGAATCCATAATGTTGAACCGGCTGACCAGAGGAAGGTAATCCTAAAATTATGCCCACATCTTCCACATTGAATGCGACCTCCTTACTACCCATACGGAAGTAATTTCCTCCACTATGGGCGCAAATAATCTCTTCCAATAGTGTCATGGTGAAGGTGATGGGAGAAGCATTGTCAACATATAGACCAAAGGGTGTGGTCCTCATCAATGACTTCTAGCATTCCCGAAATGTCATCTGATCCCTGTCCTTCATGTAAATTTCCATAGAACACCGGGCGGAGATGACCTTTCTATTCACTAGATTCAAAAAAATGTGTAAACAAGAAATTCAGTTAATTGACTTATCAAGAAATACAAAAAATATTAAGAGCAAGACAAGGGTGACAAATGTATAAACAAAGGAGTTTAGGTGTGGCAAATAGGTGCTTAAGGGTGACAAATGTATGAAATTCGAAGACAGGTAGGTCTAAATCTGACACAAATAGGTAGATATAAACGTGACAAATAAATAGGTCGATAAGAGGGGTAAATAGCTATGTAAGGGAGATAAGGAACCATACAACCTTTAACTTGTCATCTTTAAGTGGAGGCCTTTGAAACCCTAGATATGTGAAACGTTTCTTCTTCGGCCGTAGGAACCGGTACAATTTCCTGATATGCAGGTGGGACATCCAGTTTACGGCGGATGGAGCGTTGCATGGGTGTCTCCTTCGGCTCCATGGCTGTCAGTGATGAAAGAGAGCTCGCGATTCAAGTGTAATGCCCCAGATTTTTCGGATATTTTTCGGATCATTTTCGTGGGTCTCGGAGTGTATTTTGTGCTTTACACGTGTTTTTTCCTGATGTGCCTTCGGAACTCTGCGCAGGGTGAACCGTGACGTTCTCCGACTCTGGGACAGTATCGGCACGTTGTGCTCCTCCCGAGGATCGTGGAGGTAATTTTTAGTATTTTTCTGAATTTCTGGAATTTTTGGGTTTTTTTATATATATTAACCTCCTTTTTCTCTCTCCCCATCTCTCATTTCTCTCCCTTTTCCCTCTCTCTTCTCTCACGCTCTCTCCTCTCCCCCTCTCACTCCGGGAGGCCGACGGAGGCAGCGAGGGTGGGGCGGCATGGCTCGTGGGACGTGGAGCGACGGGCACGGGACGAGGATCGCGATGGTGGAGGTGGTTCGTGGGATCGCGAGCCGGCGAGAGTTTAATCGGTGTTTCTTCGTGGATCGGCATCCACGGCGCGTCGAATCTTCGGTGGAGGTAGGGAGATGGACCCCCAGCTCATGCTCTTCCTTTCCCGCGAGTTTTGTAGGCCGTGGTGAGCCGAGAGGGCCTATTTTTACATTTTGGGGAAAATCCATGATTTTGGGGAGTGAGCCGGATCTCCCGTTTCTACGGTGTTTTTGGCCGATCCAGGGGTTTAGATGCATGCTAGGGGCTTGGGGGTGGATTCCACTTTGTTTCCCCTAGGATTGGGGCGTGGAATGGGATTTTGGGATTCTTCCCGCCGGTCCTATTCTCGGGAGGGTGTAGCGGTCCTTCCAGAGACCGCCACACCCCTGGCGGCCTAAGGTAGGTGTGCCACGAGTTACTGTTTTGTCGGCAGGGCTGGCGCTGGCTCGCGACCGCACGATAAACCGCCAACCGGGGTGGCGACCGAACCTTCGACCACTTCCTCTATTTTTGACCGTTGCGCCTTGGGGCGCGTGTTTTGACTGTTGGGGGTCACGTGCCCTCTAGCGATCGGAGGTACAGACTCCAGAGGGAGTGTAGCGGCCCAAGGTTGGACCATTTTTTGGGTGGGCGGCCTTTCTATAGACCGCCAGACCCAAAGTGACTCTAATTGTAGCGGCCTAAGGTTGGGCCGCTAGAGTCGTGTGGCGGCCCAAGAGAGGACTACCAGGCGATTCCCGTGTTTGCGATGTCGGGTTCATGTTGTTTTGGTCTCCGGTCGACCCAGTTGTGACCCAGTGGTTGACCTTTGGCCTCGTGAGTTTCATGGACACCCTGTGAGTTCCGTGTCCATCTTTCTGGGGTGTCTGGAGGTACCGTGTTACCACGATTAGCGTGCCCATAGGTGTGGTGGGTCCGGGTGACCCCATGTGTTCCGGGCTTTCGTGTTACACTCGATCGAGTCACCGTGTATCGGTGTGAGTGAAGTGGGGTTCCCCCGCATGTCGTACATTGCTGCAAAAGATGATTCCCGAGTGGGCCATGTGTTTGGCCTTGGACTGCGAGTCCAGTCATCCAGCCTGGAGCTGGAGGTTTCCCGCTTTTCCCTGGGATGGGGAATCGGCGTGGCGGCTTGTGAGCTACCTTGGGAATCATGCTTCTGTGTTTTCCATTTGGGCCATTTGTGTGGCCTTAGACTGTGAGTCCAATTACCCAGCCTGGGCCTGGAGGGTTTCTGAGTTCCCTTTTGAGGGGATGGTCTCGGTGGCTTTTGAGCTGCCTCGGTATTCATGCTACCATGGTTTTAGACCTAGGGATTAGGCTAGATTAACGGCATTGCATCGTTGCATTCAACGGTCTTGACCCTGAGTGTTGTGACTCAAGGACCGTTGGATTTAGTGAATCTAGAGGACAGTCCAGAGTCCAGTGGCTCGTCGCCACTTGGTCCTTCTCGACTTTCGCGCAGGGTGCGTGCGTGTTTCTCGGAGTTTCTCCATGGAGAGTGGTCACACCATGTGACTCACCACTAGTCGTAGCCTTCCGACACGCGAGTGGTCCCACCAGGGAGTGGTGGCGAGGCTACCCTGAGAGACGGTTTTTAGACTGGTTTCCGTTGGGCCCCACGTCTACCAGCCAGAGTCCGACTGAGGGGAAAACCAGTCAGAGGGCCAGACTAGGGACACACGGTCTGTGTGTACACATGTGGTTCGGGGCGGTTGGACCCGCGCTGACGAGCGCGACCCCAGCTAGTCACTTGTTCTGTGATTACTAGTACGGTGTCCCTGTTCCACCAGGGGTCGAGGGGGACACCTGAGGCGCGATCTAAGTCGTCTGTGGACGCATCCGACCTTGCTTCTACTGGACAGGTACTCCTGTCACGTGAGACGTGACTCTCCTGTGCTCAGGTTCCGTTTGCCGTCTGTGAGATGTGGTTTTCTGGACCGTCCGGTGTTTTCCAAGGTAGTGGCCAGGGTGCCAGTGGCTTGACTGAGGTTGCATCTTGTTAGAGTTGTGTTCACGACAGCGTGGTCGTGACGTTACCTTGGACAGTGTGGTCCAGGTTGGCCTTGTCTGGGAGGACAGGCCTTCACGACGGAGTTGTCGTGAGTGTTTCCTCTGTAGGCCTGGTGTTAGAGTGGTCTTGTTCCCGATTGTGAGATCGAGATTTCTCTTTCTGCTTGACCGGTACAGTAGGAGTAGCTATAGTGCCGAGTTTTGACCGACCACCGGTTCGCTGTTCATATTGTACTGGTAGCTATTTTTCCTTTCCGTCACCGCCGTTGTTTTCGGTTGGGGTTCTGCGGGACCCCTTCTGAGTCTCCATTTGGAGACTCATCCCTACTTTTCAAGTGTGGCAATTCTTCCTCGAGGTTCGAGGGTGCAGCGCAGGAGTTCTGTAGTAGCCAGCTCGCCAGGCCGAGTGTTCACTTGGCATGTGGTACGTTTTTACTACTTTAGACTATACTTTCTGTTGGACTGGACTCTGTTGTAGTAGTTGTTTATTTATTTCTGTTACTTGTTGAATTGTCCTACTTTATTTCCTATTTCTTTGTACCTCCACACTCCTTTTAGCCCTTCCGAGCCCTCCCAGCTCGTGGGCGGCGGGCCAAGATATCGGTTCTTCCCGATATCCGGATCTTGGGTCGTTACATCAGGAGTGCTCGAATAGCAAATGATGGAGAGGTCGCAAATGGCACCGCGAGGAAGACGAGACGTTGAGCACGATGGAGAGACGAACCAGCTTCTGGTAGGTTACGTAAGAGCCAAGACATGGCGGGAAGGGTAAATAAGTAATTGGGGATTTTTAATTTTGAGGATCTAGTTCGGCATCATCATTTTTGTTGATGTGACCTACGGCGTTGGATCGGCGGCAATACGCAAACAACACCCACACGTGGCCGACATGTCCCATTTTTCACGTGGACCAATTGGAGCTTAAGGGCGACAAATGTGTCTACACGGGTGACAAATGCGTTAGCAAGGGTAAAAAATACCCTGCTAATGGTGACAAATAAGGCTCAATAGAGACAAGGCTGACGTGCGGCTTTCAAGGCAGTGTAAGAGTAAGGGCGACGTCTTGTGGACTCTAGTGGTGACAATTAGGTGAGTGTGGGTGACAAATGCTCAACTGGAGTAACAAATAACCTCTTTAAGTGTATTGATGTTAATAGTGAGTTGCTGGGTTCGAAACAAAGTTCTGCCGTGTTTTCATTTTCATTTTTAAATAAGTTATATTAAAAAAATTTAAGGAAACCTTAAACTGAAGCTAAGATTCTAACACGGAGAAATCCATTCAAACGGCAGAACAATAAACCAAATGATACATGTCATTTCAATTTGTTTATTCCATTATATATATATTATAGTTTTCCATATCGGTACGCAATGTCCAATCTAGTCTCGAGCCGTGGCAGGGATGACCGATTCGGCAGGGACGGCCACACCTGCCCCGAAGGATGTGCACGTGACTCAAGGGCGACGTTGATTATTATCCTGAGTTCTTCCATATGGCATTTCTCGCGAGGAGCCCTAGCTCCCAAAAATTCATTATAGACGTGACGGTAAATTCAAAACACATGAGTTTGACGGGGGCATGGAACAATAAGTAAATGGTCAACATGTGACCGATACGCCTCTGAGTACCTTTTCACACCCCGATGTGGGCCTTTCAAGGTAGCTAAACTTTTCAACACAATGTCTCTTATTTTTATAGGAATTGACTTATCGGCCATGCAGCCCCATTGCTTGGTGATTAATCAAACGTTTTCCCCTCTTATCGCTGTAATCGACCTTTATGGCACGGCGGCTCGCTAGTCCCGACCCGATGCCCACCATCGTCTGCTTAGTGATCAGAAGGAGCACACCTTCGGTTAGTCCAGACCATTCCAGTCTTGGAACCTGAACACATTGTCACACACGTGATTAACACGCCCTATCGTGAGTAAAACCGATAAAAGATACAATGATAGTTGATTATTATCCTGAGTTCTTCCACGTGGCATTCCTCGTGAGGAGCCCTAGCTTCCGAAAATTCATTATAGACATGACGGTAAATTCAAAACACATGAGTTTGGCGGGGGCACAGAACAATAAGGAAATGGTCAACATGTTACCGATATGCCTCTGAGTACCTTTTCGCACCACGATGTGGGCCTTTCAAGGTAGTTAGGCTTTTCAACACGATGTCTCTTCTTTTTCGAGGAATCGACTTATCGCCATGCAGCACCATTGCTTGGCGATTAATCAAACATTTTCCCCACTTATTGCCGTGATCGACCTTTATGGCACGGCGGGTCGCCAGTCCCGACCCGATGTCCACCATCGTCTGCTTAGTGATCAGAAGGAGCGCACCTTCGGTTAGTCCAGACCATCCCGGTCGTGGAACCTGAGCACATTGTCACACACATGATTGGCACGCCCTATCGTGAGTACAACCGATAGAAGATATAATGATATTTGATTATTATCTTGAGTGCTTCCACGTGGCATTCCCCGCGAGGAGCCCTAGCTCCCGAAAATTCATTATAGACGTGAAGGTAAATTCAAAACACATGAGTTTGGAGGGGGCACATAACAATAAGGAAATGGTCAACATATGATGAATGAGCCTCTGAGTACCTTTTTGCACCCCGACGTGGGCCTTTCAAGGTAGCTAGGCTTTTCAACACTCTGTCTCTTCCTTTGATAGGAATCGACTTATCAGTCAAGCAGGGTTTGACGTCCCGCTCCGGGATGCCTCGACCCGCACGTCCCAACCCCACCGAAGTGGTGGGCGGGACGCCCGTGTCGTGGGTCGTGACCGGGACACTTCATTATTTTAATATTTTATTTTTTATATATTATATATAAAGAGTCTTTTTTTACTTTGATGTATTAATTATCCATCTCAAATACGTCCAAATTTAACGACGTATTTTTGACACAATAATAGTTCTTCGGAACTAATTTGACCCACAGGTTTCCAACGTATTACTTATCCGATTGAAATACGCCGAACATTAACGATGTATTTTCGACCAAAATAACTTTCATCGGAACTAATTTAACCTAAAGGTTTGCGACGACATAATGTTTCTGTCACAAATACATTGGTAATTTCCGGCTCGTCAAAAATATTATGGCCCATTATTTTTCGACAGAATAAGTGTTAGTCGAAAATACGTCGAAAATTTTAGGCGTATTTTTAACTAAATTATGTTCCGTCGCAATGATTAGTTAATTTCCGTATTATTAATTACCGACATAAATAGTCACCATATCTTCGACGATATAGTTTCGTCGGTAATTTCAGACGAATTGGCGACGCTATTGTAATACGTCTGAAATTTGCGACGTAAGTTTTCTAACGTCCATATTCCGTCGCAAATATGTCAGAAATACATCAAAAATTCACTTTACGACATATTTTCGACGTATTTACGACGACAAATAGACGTCGGAATAACCTATTTTCCTTGTAGTGATACAGAGTCAACAAGCATGAAGAAATTGTCAAGACAAAACAAACTACTTTTAAGTGAACTGAATCGACTAATCTGGACTTTTTTTGGGGTGAGAATGTTCCCAAGAGAGCTCAAGAAAAGTGCAAGCAGTGGAAACATCTGCTAGAAGAACCATTCATCTACATATCACAATCAACTTCAAAGAGAAAGAGAAGATGCTAAGAATAAGACAGAGATATGCACAAGGTTGTCACACGTGCAACTAAAGATGACTATTTCTTGAAGATCTGATTGGAAACCTATTTAGGATAAAGTAGAAGAATAGTCTGGTTTTTCTTGAGAAAGCTATCAAACTCATTTTAAGAAGGTAAAAGAATGCTTTTGACATGATTTGGCAATACATGAGTTGCCATCTAGACATCTCAAGAGTGCTTAGCAGGTAGGGACCAGAGACAAGGAAAATCTGAGATGATGCCTATGAAAGAAGTATGGACGGATTTCTGCAATACATCTGAACGCTGATAAGTACAGCATGACATGAAGGACTACAATGTCACTGCTTAATACAAATTTGTCTTTCTTGTAGCCAAAATCATACTTTGAATTTCCTTTTGGTCCTTCTGTTTAGTTTATCAGAACTTTCTAGTTGATATTAATATTATCCCTTATTTTAATGAGTATGTGGTTGTTGACGCTCAGCTATCCTATGGGGAAAGTAACAGCTGCCAACCCCCTGAAACCAGAAAATGCCCAGCTGCACATCAACGTGACTCCATGAACAGTCTTATCACAAGTCAGGGTTCGGTGGACCTTAGTGTTTGACTGCAGGACACAACCTATTCCCCCCGTTCTTAACTGGCAATCTTTCTTGAAATCACTGGATCCTAAAAACGAATATGTAAGTCAATCCAATTTTCATAGAATAAGACTTTCATTCTTACTAATCTCAACAACATGATCACATTGGCAAAAGTACATAGGAGCATTCTTACATGTCCTCCTCCATTAATCTAGTTATGTTACATCCAAATTTCTCATAAGCACTGTGAAATATGGTTGTTGTCAAGTTATGTTTAGATCAATATGAGCATATGCTTGTGAAATATGCTTGTGACTATCGTAGTTATTAGTGACATTTGTAGCGATACACGACCATGTCTTTGTTGGTTGTCATAACAGAAAGTGTTTTCTAAAATTTAATCTCTAAAATCCCCGATTTTAGATCAAGTCTGTTCAAATCTGATTACTGATTGTTGGAGCAGCTTGATTTTAATTTACCCAAAAAGGAGTAAAAAACTGGAAATGTCATAAAATAGAGATACACATTGAAACAAATATGCAAGTTCATCAATCAAAGATTAAAAGAATGGAGAATGGTACTTGCAAGTGCTAAAGCTAGAAAGGGAAAGGGAAGGTAATAGAAGAATAACTCAAGATTGCATTAACAAGACCTTCCAAGAAAAACAATGGTCTATATTTTATATGAAAAGCAACACATGAAAGATGGTGGCATCCATTTTTCTCATATAGAATCATTTTTCCACTTGAATCTATGTGTGCACTAGAACATTTGCTCTTAAACCAATGAGAAAGCTATGCATAATGTGGCACATTTGTCCAGCGACAAAGGTGATCCTAATGTAGCGAGTTAGGTTCCACTATATAACACAATAAAACATCAGGGCTGTAGCGGCAGGAAAATGATTCCTAGGCCACGTACAACCTTCTATATTTATTTGTTGGGGAAGTCGTCTCGCACCCGTGGAGGCCTGAAAAGACCAAGAAACCAAAGAGGCGTCAGAAGGAGTCCCGGGTGTTACCCCAAGGGACAACCCTCCGATGCTTAAGTCAGCAAGGAATAAGTAAGCAATAGAGAAGAGCGAAGTGAGAGAGAAGTAGAGGCCATAGTAGACGATCCGAGAGGCGTGTAGTTCCTCTGCACGCGTGCTCGCCGCTCCCAGTGGGTACTCGGAGAGTGCTCGCCGCGTGGTAAGGCCGTGCAGGAGGAAGATTCTCTCTGGGCGTAGCGGATAACCTCTCTGTCGTCATGGCAGGGCTGGTTGCTCTATTCTCAGTAAGAAGCTCTTATGGCAGAAGTATCCACCGTGCCTCTTCTCTTACGTAGTAGCAGGGGGTTTAGTAGAGGAATCTACCGTGTCTTTTCTCTTCTGTCGATGTCCCTTTTATATGGGTTGTCCTGGAGCGAGGGGCCTCATCCCGTGAGAGGGAAGGGTCCGCTTAGTAGTGTAACGTTTCTCCGCTATATTGGTGGGAGTTTCCCGTTGGGGGGCGATAGCATCGGCGCCGGTCGGTCCCTGGGTGAGTCTTACGGCGATCGTGGCGCGTGCTCGCCCGTTGCGGGGTCAAGGCCGACATTGTGGGGGCAACGGTCGGTGGTCGGAGTGTTCTCCGGCGATCGTGGCGCGTGCTCCCCCCTACTCTCAGTCGCGGAGCACTCTGCACGGGGCTGAGAGTAGTCCAAGAGAGGGTTCTTCTGGAGTGCAAGATCTGAAGATGATTTCCTCGTACAACGAGGGTTTAGTGGCTTCGAGAACCTGCCTGGGGTGCAAGGCGCCTCTGGCGCTGGCAGAAGCCACGCTAGTAATGATGACTCCGAGTCTTGTCTTGTTCTGGGGGCGTGGGCTTAGAACGGTCATCTGGCATAGGTAGCCATACCACCGTAGCGGCCGACGTCTTTTCACCTGCCCTTTAACGGATAACATCGATCCGCAGTGGGCGATTATAACAACTGCTGCGAGGTTTCTCGCACACGGTACCCATGACTTGCCGGTTGTCGCACTTCGTTGTAGGCGTCTTCTTCCCTTTGCCTGGTGAGGATCCTTCTTTCCCTGTATTTTTCATCTTCTGTAGCGATGCCTCCGCGTAGGAGAGTCCTCAGCGTCGATTTTTCCTCTTCGGAGGAGGCGGCTCCTAGCCGCGGCGGTGCGCCGAACACTTCAGGTGCGGGCGCTGGTCGATCCAGTTCTCCACCGTTAGTGGTTTATAGACTAATCCATGACTTGCGGGAGGCCTTCCAGATTCCCCCTGAATACGACATCATCTTCCCCGCCGTGGGAGATGACATAATGAGTCACCCTTCCGGCGGGATCATGGTACCGGTGGCCTCCTTTTAGGCGGGCTTCCGTGTTCCAGTCCATCCCTTCATCGCATCTGTCCTCCATCATTATGGGTGGAATCCTGGGGGAGTAACCCCCAATTTCTACAACATCCTCTGTGGATTTGTCTATACGTGCCATAGAGCATCGGTGGAGCCAAGTGTCGATCCATTTCGGCACTTCTTCCTCCTCCAGAGTTGCCCGTCCGATACCTACTTCACCTATTTCAAGGCTCGCACCCACTAGCATTTCATCATGGTCTCCCGTATCGCGTCCAACTGCAAAGGCTGGGCGGAGCGGCATGTGTACATTGTCAAGTCGAAAGACTGGGCAGAAGCCTCCGATAGTTGGATGCAGAGCGGTTTTGGTCGCACTTCACGTGATTCGAAGCCTTCTCTCAGTGACGAGGATCGCCAGAAGTTTAAGGCTGTTCTCCGGTATCCTCTTTCCAACGTAGACCTCGTTCTGACTCCGGTGTTGCTTCGGGAGCTGGGGTTGTGTCCTTCATTACCGCAGGGTACTAGCTTTCTCCTTCTATAGGGCCGCGTCAGTAGTGACTGGTGCTTGACTGGCCTTATTCTTCTTTCAGGGGTGGCGGAAGCGCAGGGTTGGACCTGCGAGACCGTCTGGTTGCCGCGGTTTGCTCCTCGTCCCGTGGATCACATCGCTCCAGGAGTAGGTCAAGTGTTGGTCATCGCCCCCCAAGCCCAGGTTACATTCATCCCGGGAAGGCTGCAGTATCCGACCCCAGTTGGTATTCCTCTAATCCACTCGCCTGAAGCATCCGTAGCCAGCGGGGTGCCTAGTCTTCAACGGAGTTCTCCTGAGGCCACCCTTAGCGCATCCGGTGAAGAGTTCACCATGGCTGGCGGTAGTCGAATCCCTCTGACTAATAACGAGCTGAAGGAGATGGACAGTCGTCGCCGGTCGAGGAAGAGAGGGAGAGATCTGACCCCGGCCAGAAGTCATGTCCCCCCTTCCTTTGAGGCGCCTCCCCCCAGTGTTCCTCCACCGTCGTCATCTGAAGTGCCGGCAGCTGCTGCTCCGGTGCCCGCCCCCAGAGGGTGGGGGCGCGAAAGGGGCAAAGCTCCCGCTGCTACCGAAGTTGGTTCCCTTCTTCCGTCGACGGTCCCCTCGCGTGGTCAGTCCTCGTAGCCCGAGGACTGGATGGCAGGGCTGCTCGGGGTCGCGACTATCGTTGACCTCATGGTGTAGACTACTCACTGGCACGAGCACGTTGGGGAGCTTGGTCCCGACACTGGAAACGAGTTGATGGCCGTCACCGCGAGGAGGGCGTGTCTGGTCGTCAGTCCCCTTGGGCTGTGGAGGCACCGTTTCATCGATGTCGTCCGTGAATTGGGGGCCAGTCGGGCCCTTCAGTCAAAAGCCGAAGGGCGTATGAAGGAGTCTGAAGCTGCTAACGCCGGGCTCCAAGAGCAGCTGGCTCAACTTGGGTTTGCCCTTGTCGGCATGGAGCGGGATCGGGACTCGTTTCCGACGCGAGTTGATGCTGCCGGGGAGCGAGCAGCCAAGTTAGAGGCGGCGGTCCGAGCCATGGAGGCCCGTGCCCAGGAGGTCGAGGCAGAACTTGCCAAGCTGCGTATGTCCCTATCCTCGACTGGCGAGGAAGTTGTGGAGAACTTCCGCTCCTCCTCGGCTTACCAGGACGAGCTGATGTGCTACGGTGAAGGCCACAGCGGAGAATCTTTACCTTGCGGCCCCGGACATCCCCCCTCCTTCAACTCCTTATGGCTCAGATGCCGAGGACAGAGAGGGGGAGGCTGACTCCGTTGAGGCGGGCGCCGGGAGGTCGGCGCCAAATGAGGGCGAGCCAGTGCCTGCCGATGTCTCGGTAGCCGGGGACCAAGTGGTGAACTTGGACGAGCAGTCGCCTCCTGCTGGAGTTGTGAACACATGTGAGCCCGTTGAGACTGGGGCACGTGACGATGCATCCGGGGTGCCCCTTTAGAAGGGTGCCCCTGCTTGTTTCTTTTCTGCCAAGGTGGCAGTCCCCTTTTTGTAAACTCTTGCATTTTGGAATGGAAAAAACTTCCTTTATTTTGGAAGTTTCGAAGTTTCCCTCGTGTACTTACTCCCTTCTGGGTTGTTATGAGATCTTCTGGAGATACGAAACGGCGTCCTCGAGGTAACTGTGAACGGGTGCGACTTTCAGGATTCGTTGCTTCGATTTTGACGGATTTGATTGAGGTCATAGGAGTCCTCATACTTCTGGGGACTTCGCTCCCCCTATAAATGGTGGCCTTCGCGGCAATCCGCTTTGCACGAGCGAACCCTTGGAGGTGGCCTTCATAGAGGATGTCATCGGGAGAGTCTGGTACTTCGTCAGGTGATGAAATTCTGCAGGCTCATCGTCAACCTTTGGTTCTCTGGAGAAACCCAGCGCCGGCACCATGGCGACCGTGGCCTGCGCCTAGAGAGGGTGGCCCGGCCTCTGAGCAGTACAGGCTCGGGTACCTGGACGGCTAGTGGGAGGCCTTAGAGAAGGTTAACCGCTTATACGCCGGCAAGGGGGTCCTACTTCTTGAGCCGGATAAGTTCCGTCCCTGAAAGGAGGAGACGTCTCTAGGTATTATGGTTTTTCTGTCTCCCAGCGAGATCCTGTCGCTTGTCCTTGCGGTATGTAACCGTTGCTTGCTTTTTGCAGGTGCTCGGTGAGATGCTCTCAGTTGCTGGAACATCTTCCTATCCCCTGGTAGGAAGGAGCGTAAGGAAGGGTGGGAGCTGTTTTCCCCTCTTCCACTTTGCAGACAAGGCCATGTGGTGGGGCGATGATGGTGGTCTCTTCAGTTTGAAGGCATGGCCAGTACGCCGGGGTCGCCTTCCTAATGTGTTGGCCTTGTGGTACTGCTGCCCCTCGTTGGCTTGTGTAGGCCTGCTTGTTCCCTGTAACGGGCGGGCCTCGTTGCTCCACTGTCCCATGTCCGAGCAAGGGTGGCTGGAGTAGCCGGCCTAGTTTTTCCTGGTGCATATCTTCTACCAGTGAAGCCCTTTGATGGTCTGGGGACTTTGTCCCTCTTCTCTTGCATAGGAGGCTTCTCCGTCGACACCCTTCCACCGAACAAAAATGGGCGCTAGGTGTCTGCTCAGAGACTCAGCATGATCGTTGGCAGAGGACGGTGCCTGGGAAGTGAGCTGTTGAAGTCGTACATCACCATGGTCGAGCACGTTTTGTCTCCCCACGTACTTGTATTTGGCCCATGTGTGAGTATTTTTCCGATTTTCGACAGCTTGTATTTTGACTAAAGAAATATAAATTCTTTATTTTGAGTCAATGTTGTTGTGTACCTTTTATTGGAGTACTTCTGCGCGCTTTCTGGGCAGCTCTTGGCGCTCGCGTTTCGTAGTGTTTGCGTCCTCCATGGAAACCCTTAGGCTACCTTTTCATTTTCAAGGGGAGCAGTGCTCGCCTCTAGGAAAACCCTTAGGTTACCTCTTCATTTTCAAGGGGAGCAGTGCTCACATTTAGGGAGCCCTTAAGCTACTTTCTCGTTTTCAAGGGGAGTAGTGCCCGCCTCTAGGAAACCCTAAGGTTACCTCTTCTTTTTCAAGGGGAGCGGTGCTCGCCTCTAGGGAACCCTTAGGCTACCTCTTCATTTTCAAGGGGAGTGGTGCTCGCCTTTAGGGCATCCTTAAGCTACCTCCTCGTTTTCAAGGGGAGCAGTGCTCGCCTCTAGGGAAACCCTTAGGTTACCTTTTATTTTCAAGGGGAGTGGTGCTCGCCTCTAGGGAACCCTTAGGTTACCTCTTTGTTATTCGTAGGTAACTCACCTTAGTGGAGTCCGGCTAGTGACGATTCACTGGAAGTATTTCCTGAGGTTGATAGAGTTCTACGTCCGGGGTACCTCTCCTCCCCCAGCGTCACTAGCCTGTACGCTCCTTTGCCGAGTGTTTCCGCTACTCTGTATGGGCCTTCCTAGTTTGGTGCGAGCTTTCCTGCGGCTCCCTGTGGGTCGGCCACGCTTTCTCGCCGTAGAACTAGATCCCCAGGGAAGAAGTGTCGCTCCTTACCCCAGGCGTTGTAGTATTAAGCTAGTTTCTGCTGATATGCCACGAGTTTTACTTGGGCATTGGCTCTTCCTTCTTCGAGCAGGTCCAGGTTCTCTCGCATTGCTTGGTTGTTCCTGGCTTCATCAAAGTGTCCCACTCGTAGCGAGGGGTTGGATATCTCCACTGGGACCATTGCCTCAGCTCCATAGGCGAGATGAAAAGGTGTCTCTCAGGTGGCGGCTCTGGGGGGAAGTGAGGAGGGGATCCATCCAGGAAGGTTCGTAGTCGATGGTGTTTACCTGGAGCGTCGGATCATCTATGCTCGGTGCTGATAACTCCTCGAACAGGACTGATCTCGAATTGGAGATTGTGGTGGCTGATGCTAGGCGAGAGAGAGCGTCTGCTTGGACATTCTCTTCGCATGGGATGTGGACCACTTCAAAGCGGTCAAACTCACTCGCTGTGGCCTTGGCCTTCTCTAAGTACTTCATCATGGAGGGATTGTAGGCCTCGAACTCCCCCCTGACTTGGTTGGTGATGAGCATGGAGTCGATGTTTGCTCGCGCACTTGACTCCTCCAGGTGCTTTGCCATGCGTAGCCCAGAGAGGGGCGCCTCATACTCGGCCACATTGTTCATGGTCGGGAAGTTGAAACACAGGGCATACTGTAGCTCCACCCCTTCAGGTGAGTGTAAGACCAATCCTGCGCCACTGCCTGCCGCGTAGGAAGATCCGTCAATGTATAGCTCCTAGGTGGGCCCCGAGGACTGCTCGGGTGCATCCTCGGCGGGTAGGGTGCATTCGGCGAAGAAGTCAGCGAAAGCTTGGGCTTTGATTACTATCCTCGGTCGGAACTTAATGTCGAATTCTCCTAACTCAATGGCACACTTGACCAGCCTTCCGGAAGCGTCAGGGTTCTGAAGAATTTGCCAGAGAGGCTGATCGGTGAGGACGACGATCGGGTGAGCCAGGAAGTATGGTCGTAGCTAGCGAGCAGTCATGATCAGTGCGAGGGCGAACGTTTCAGTCTGCGAAACGTTGGTCCTTGTAGTGCTCGACTAACATAGTAGATGGGCTTCATGACTCCCGCTTCTTCCCGTGCGAGCACAGCGCTCATGGTGCTAGATGTCACGGACAGGTATAGGAGTAGATGCTCTCCGCTTTGGGGTTTGGCGAGGACATGAGGTGTTGTCAGGTAGCGTTTCAATTCTTCGAACGCCTGCTTACACTCCTGGTCCCAGTCGATCCATCCCTTCTTTTCTGGTACTAGGTTGACCTGTTTGATCAGTCAGAAGAAGGGAAGACATCATTCGGCGGCTCGGGATAGGAACCGAGCCAGGGCGGCGACGTGCCCGGTGAGGCACTGTACGTCCCTCACCCATTTTGGTCGCTCCATCTCTAACACTGCTCTGATCTGGTCGGGGTTGGCCTCGATTCCCCGATGGGTGACGAGGAAACCTAGAAACTTTCCTGACCGTACCCCGAATGCACATTTAGCAGGGTTAAGTTTCATATTCTACCTTTTGAGTGTGGCAAAGGTCTCCGCCAAGTCGCGCAAATGTTCGGCCGCTCGGAGGCTTTTCACAAGCATGTCGTCGATGTAGACCTCCATGTTGCAACCAATCTGCGAGTCGAACATGTGGTTGGCTAGGCGTTGATATGTAGCTCCAGCGTTCTTCAGTCCAAATGGCATGCTAGTGTAGCAGTATAGGCCGTGGTCGGTGACAAACGCAGTCTTGTCTTGGTCGGGCTGGTGCATGCTGATCTGATGGTACCCAGAATAGGCATCGAGGAAGCTCAGCATCTCGTGTCCGATCGTAGCGTCGACCAGCTGGTCCATCCGGGGCATGGGGAAGCTATATTTGGGTGTGGCCTTGTTGAGATCGGTGTAGTCCACGCACATCGGCCACTTCCCGTTGCTTTTGGGCACTAGGACTACGTTGGCCACCCAGTCTGGATATTGGGTAGGCCGGAGTAGCCCTGATCGTAGCTTTTCTCCTACTTGCTCCCTTATGACGGCCTGTCACTCGGGGTTGCAACGCCTTCAGCGTTGTTGTACCGGGCGACAGGTGGGGTCCAACCTTAGTTGGTGCATGATGACTTCCGGAGGAATTCCGGGGAGTTCATCCTCGGACCAAGCGAACACATCTTGGTTGGCCATGAGGAAGCTTACGTATTCCCTGTTGTCGTGCTCGGTCAGGGTAGCGCCGATCTTCAGTGTTCTGCTTGGGTCATCTCCAATTTGGATGAGGTATAAGTCCTCGACCGGCGCACTCGTGCTCGGACCCGAGTCTTCGGTCCTCGCCTTCTTCTCTGGTGGCGCCTCTTCAAGATGTCGATCATGGGTGAAGATAAGGTAGCACCTTCTGGACTCCCGCTGATCACCCTGAACTTCCCCTACCCCACGGGGGATGGGGAACTTAAGCTTCTGATGGTAGGAAGAAGGGACACCTTGAAGCGTGCCGAGGATTCCTCGGCCGATGATAGCATTGTACCCTATCATTGCATGAACCACAGTGAAGTCGGCGAGGAAGGCTACCTCTTTTGCTGTCGTCCTGAACGTGATCGGGAGCGAGATACACCCTTCTGGGTGGATAGTCGTGCCGGAGAACCCGTACAGCGGCGTGTGTAATGGCGCGAGTCGTGACACATCCACACCCATGAGTATAAGACAATCGTATGCAATAACGTCGGGTTCGCTTCCATTACCTACTAGAATGTGACGTATAATACATTGGTTGATGGTGGCAGAAACCACCAAAGCATTAGAATGGGGCGTCGTGACACCTTCCAGGTCATCCTCAGAAAAAGTTATGGGGTCTCCTAGATGACCCGAGGGGGAGAGCCCCCGTGGGGTGCTGTCACCGTGGTCCTCCGTGTTGATGGACGCTACGTACCATTGCCTTCTGCTCATGCTATCACCCCCACGGCGGGCCCTCCAGAGATCATCATGATCTCATTCCCATTGGGCCAGTTGTCGATCGGGGGAGGCATCTTCTGTCGTCTCTCGGTGGCTTTGGCGAGGAATTTGTCAAGGAGTCCTCTGCGGATGAGGTCCTCCATAGCACCCTTCAGGTTGATGCAGTCGACGGTGTCATGATCATGGTCTCGATGGTAGTGACAATATTTCTTTTTGTTCCTCAAGTTCGGATCTGACTTCATCAGCGGGGGCCACTTGAGGAACGGCTCCTCGCGGATCTCCATCAAGATTTGGTCGGGTGGAGCCATCAAGGGTGTATAACGGTGGTAGCCACCCCTTTCCTTGTCGGAGTGGTCGCGGCGGTCCCTGTCGCGTCGCTCCCGCTTGCTCTGACCCTCTCGTGGTGGGTCGGCGGCTCTCTTTCTATCAGGCTGGTCAGTCGCGGCCACGCGACGCAAGGCCATGGTGTTCTCCTCACAGTGTGCGTGCTTCTGGGCTAGCGCGAGGAGGTGTGGAAGGGTCATCAAGGCTTCGACTCAGAGCGCGCACCGGAGGATGTGGTCCCGCGTCCCCTGATTGAGTGCCGTGGTGGCGATGCCGACGTCAAGGTGGGGGATGCAGAGTGCCTCCATGTGGAAGCAGGAGACGAAGTCCCACATCATTTCTTCTTTCCCCTGCCTAAGGGCGAGCAGGGTCATAGCAGATCTGTCTACCTTTCGGTAGCCCACAAAGTTTTCCTTGAACAGCTTTTTGAGCTGTTGGAAGGAGGAGATCGTCCCGGCCGGCAAGGACTCGAACCACACTCGGACGTTCTCTCAGAGAGTCGTGACGAACACTAAGCACTTTACGGTATCCGAGGCCCGGTGAAACACCAGGTGGGACTCAAAGCCGTGCAAGTGGTCGGCCGGGTCGGTGGTGCCGTCGTAGGAGGCGAATGACGGCAACCGTTGGAGCCGGCGGTCTATTTCTGGGTTGGACTGGAGTGGGCTGTGTACCTTTGGTGCAGGCACGCTGCGTGACCGTCGGGTCCTTGCGACGGAGTCATGGGATGCCTCCCGTACCTACCAGAAGTTCTCTCCGGTCTGTCCTTCTTCGCCCTCCCGTTGCTCGGGTGGGGCGTGTTGGGGCCTTATCCTCCGGTCCCGAAGCTCTCGGTAGAATTTTGCCAAGGCCTAGAGCTCCTGGCAGAGCTCATCTTGGTCACCTGGGGTGACCTCTTATCAGGGGCGAGCGGAAGAAGCTTCCTGCGACCCCCGGTGAGAGTTGGCTCCCTAGTGGGAGCCCCACCCCCGGTTGTTGGCGTTGCGAAGGCTTCCACGGGGCGCCCTAGCTTTTCGCTCGAATTCCCACAGACAGTGCCAAGAAGTGTTACAATAGGAAAATGGTTCCTAGGCCACGTACCACCTTCTCTATTTATTTGTTGGGGAAGTCGTCTCGCGCCTATGGAGGCCTGCAAACACCAAGAAACCAAAGAGGCGTCAGAAGGAGTCCCGGGTGTTATCCCAGGGGACAACCCTCCGATGCTTAAGTCAGCAAGGGATCAATAAGTAATAGAGAAGAGCGAAGTGAGAGAGAAGTAGAGGCCGTAGTAGAGGATCCGAGAGGCGTGTAGTTCCTCTACATGCATGCTCGCCGCTCCCAGTGGGTACTCGGAGAGTGCTCGCTGGGTGGTAAGGCCGTGTAAGAGGAAGATTCTTTCTGGGCGTAGCGGGTAACCTCTTTGTCGTCGTGGTAGGGTTGGTTGCTCTATTCTCAGTAAGAAGCTCTTGTGGCAGAAGTATCCACCGTGCCTCTTCTCTTGCATAGTAGCAGGGGGTTTAGTAGAGGAATCTATCGTGTCTCTTCTCTTCTGTCGATGTCCCTTTTATATGGGTTGTCCTGGAGCGAGGGGCCTCATCCTATGAGAGGGAAGGGTCCGCTTAGTAGAGTAACGGTTGTCCGCTATATTGGTGGGAGTTTTCCGTTGGGGGGCGACAGCCTCGGCACCGGCCGGTCCCTAGGCGCGTCTTACGGCGCTCATGGCGCGTGCTCACCCGTTGCGGGGTCAAGGCCGACATCGTGGGGGCAACGGTTGGTCGTCGGAGTGTTCTCCAGCGAGGACCGCACTTCCTCTTACTGTAGAATCCAATGTCGGGCCGGATTGGGCCGTGCCTTGGCAGGCCGTATATGTCAGTTTGTGCGCTCATCGAGAGCTCCCTGTGGCATGGGTAGGTCATTACTGGGCCAGATATGGGCCAAACTGGATTTACCCTCTTCAAGGGCAAATGGGAAAATGAACATCTACTTTGCTCCAAGGAAAAAAGAACTTGTTTAACTGTAGACCAGAAGTCAATAAACAATGTTTCGCAATTACTCAATTTCCTTCTTCTGAATCTTCAAGTAAAAAAAAGGAGGAAAAAAGAAACATATGAGAAACAAATAAATTATAGGCATCATAATAGTTGATATTTCACAAGCTTTCCCATAGATGTGATGCAAGCAAGGTTGTCAAGTCGTGATAAAAAATATAAGCTTGTTGTCTTAGATCCCAGTATTTTAGCCTAAAATAATCTGCCAAAACAAGATTGTTGTAGGAAGTTTAGTGAACCTAAAAGTATTCAGTATAATATATGTGTGGAGAAACAAGAAAAAATGAATATTCACAAATGTACTTGGTGTCAATGGCCATATAGTCTTGAATCACAATGCTTGGGGGGATGAAATAATTTGGAGCATAGTTCTAGACATATGACAAATGACAAGAAAAGTAACCATTACAAAGAGAAAACATGAAAGACATTTTAGCATATCTATGAAAGAATGAACTCTAGATTTTTGGCATTCACAATAGGTTAAGTCTGAAAAGAACTTTGGGAACAAGAGCTCCCATTTGTAGAACTTTACGATGTCTTCCACCACTTCATTCTTTTCTCAATAGTAACATTGTCCTCCGCCCACCCTCCTCTTGTCAGACAAGTTGAACTCAAACACCTGGCCTTGTTCTTGTATATGACTTCAACAATCAAATGTTGATTTGAGTTATCCCCCACATTGAATCTAGCCCAACATCATTTTTTTAACCCACATTGTGATGGAAACTACAGGTATTAAAAGGGATTTATAATTTAGTCATCTCTGACTTACATTTGCTCACTCATATTCACCCATATCCCTTTTGAACCTCATATTCACTTGGTATCTTTTTATATTCCCAGCCCCTAGCAAACATTGCTTTATACCATGCTAAAGAAACTTTACTTTTCATTATCTTTCAGTTCAATCAAGAAACATTCAAGTATAGAATATTTGATGTGGTCTCTAAGAATCACTGCACAAACAACAATTTTAAACTTTTGCTGACTGGAAGCATGTGGTATCAGGAATATGATAGATCAAGAAAGAAGTATGTTTTACTTTAGAGAAGCTTGTTTATTAGGTAAATCCCAACTGTCTTATTGATACAAACTAAAAGCTATCATGATCTAATTCCATTCTCTAGATTTTGCATGTCCTCTTGCATGGATCAAAATGTACGATTTGACTGTCCAAGAATACTTTTATCTCATTTACTTCAATATAAAGTTCATACTCTTGTGGTTTCCTCTTTTTGTTGGTATAGTTACATAATCTTTGATTGGCTTCCATATTCTTTCTTGCCAAATTTTTCCATAAATAACATAGAAAATTATCTGGCCACTTTTGGTGTGCATTTTTGAGTCCACAAATAAAGTGCAAGTGTTGTTTATGGCTTCTGGCGTGGTGGTATGTACACTTTCGCCATGCTTTAAAGCAAAGGTTCTAATGGAATAGCCTTTTTTTACTTAGATTTCAACAATGCTAAAAAGATAACACATGTTTGACCACATCACCTCACCCTAGGAAAAGATCCCATCAGTTTACCAAATTACTTTCACTGAAAAGTTCATACAACACGCATTTACTTGTGTTAGTCTAGTAAAAGCATGGACCTGTGCTAGACAAACATGAGATAGATCTACTCATCTCTTACATTGTTTATTGTCTCTCTCACTAGTTCAAATAAGAACATCACCTTGAATTTTGTGCAAAAATCATTTCTTAATATTTTGTGTCATGTTAGGGATAGTTAATGAGTGAATATACATTGTGGCAGCCAAGTTGATGAAGTCAAAACATGTCTTAAATGGATGACATCCTAAAGCTTCCTAAATGTTGTCTTAGATCCCAACATTTTTGCCTAAAACAATATGCCAAAACAAGATTGTTGTAGGAAGTTTAGTGAACCTAAGAGTATTCAGTATAATATATGTGTGGAGAAACAAGAAAAAATGAATATTCATAAATGTGCCTGATGTCAATGGCCATATAGTCTTGAATCACTCTGCTTGGGGGGATGAAATAAGTTGGAGCATAGCTCTAGACATAAGACAAAAGACAAGAAATGTAACCATTACAAAGAGAGAACATGAAAGAAATTTTAGCATATCTATGAAAGAATGAACTCTAGATTTTTGGCATTTTCGATAGGTTAAGTCTGAAAAGAACTTTGGGAACAAAGCTCCCATTTGTAGAGCTTTGGGGGGTTACCAAATGACAACTGTAGTTGAGCATTATGCTCACAGTTTCCACCAAAGAATTCAATAGTGAAGGAACTTCATGTGTAATTATAGTATAAAGCATAAAAGAATTAGAAGTATCAGAGGGGAAATCCAAAAATTGTTAACAAGTTCATCTTTAAAAAACAATATAAACACAAATGCTCAAGGGATAAAAGAAAAAAAGAAGACAAAGCATAATGTAAATATTTAATAGAATATAGTCTTACCTGATTACAGATTTCACAGATGATATTGCCTTTCTAATTGAACCATCTCTAAATGCACGTCGTATGGACAAACTACACCACAGAAAGAAATGCGAAAAGAAAGTCAATTAGTTATCAAGTGAAGATGCCTTAACTACCATATCATAGAAGACAAGTGATGATGTCATAAATCATAAATAAGAGAGGGATATGTTTTGTAGTCATATATAAAAAACATGTAACAATCAATCAATGACATGGTAGACAATAGCTAGTGACAGAAATAAAGGATGGGCCCATACCTAAAGATTATGTGACACCAATTCTATTTCAAACTACAAACCAATGTCGGAAGGGTAAATGGAGGGAACACTTCAAACAGAACAATGCCTAAAAGAGACATAACAGAAAATAATATGTACTTGGCGTCGATGCATATGACTATATGAGAATGATTAATAATACTAAACCCCAATATATAGGCAAAACCAGGAGAACAGACAGCTAGAGTATCTAGACTAAAATACATTATTGTTTAAGTGATATCCTAAAACATTAAATGAAACAAAAACCTAGGATGGATCAAAAACCTCAGAATAGAAAGGACAGAAACAACGAACATCAAATCAAGAGAGACCCTAAAATAGGATCAAAGAGGAGGAGAGACATACACTTTAAGAACATCATCTCCCATAATACCTTTTTCTAAGTTTGACTTTAATAAGTTTGCTAGTACGTTAACCTGATTCACAGCCTGATAAATGAATTAATAAAGTAATTAAACATTTTAGTGGTATATTATAACATGGTATATGATAATGTGTTTGCGACGGGTTTTTTCATCTGACCGTCTTGTCATTTTATATATATATATATATCTTATTTAGCGTATACATGTGTGTATGTATGTATATACGCGTCTTATTTCGCGTATCAATCAACCAATTAACTAACCGGTAATTAACTGACTGATTGATGACGCGGGCGTGCCAGTCACATGAGTGACGATCTTATTGTGCGCTCATTCTGACCCGTGTCGGGCGAAGGTGAGGTTCGGTCGGGACCAGCAGTCCGCCATACCATAAAGGCTATGGCGTTAATTACATCCCCCACGAGGAGGGAACACCTTTGATTAATTGCCAAGATAGCGAGCTGTCAAAGCCAGAATAAAGGATACAGAGCGTGCGAGTGATCATGCAAGATGCTATGATTGACTACAAACGATTTATTGGGGTGGACCCTGGTACATGGCGGAGGACTTAGGCTCGAAGGCCACCTTCACGTGTAACAAGGCCTCCAATCAGGCGTAACCTGACCTTCTGGCGATGGTATTTGATATACCAAGGGTGCATCCGCATGAGCATGCCTTAATGCGACATGAATGCATGATGATGATGATAAGTAAGATGACAGAATTATGAAGATGAATATGATTCGGTCACATATTTATTAAGCCCTGCCAACGAGGGGAAGGATGGCACAAGCATGATGATAAGGGTAGAGCGAAGACAGACGTAGTGGTGAAAACATGATAGCAAGAAGGTTTCGACTCGAAAGGCCCTCTCCTTATTCAAATTATTCCTAATTAGGGTTGGTTGACGTCGCCCTCGGGAAGGCGGGGGTCGCTCGGGGCGAGCCAGGGATTAAAGAGTACAGCGATTAGAAACAGCGCCTGAAAGTGTAGGTGTAGGACTTAAAACGGCGTCGAAACGGTAGGTACATAAAGAGGGGCTTAAAACGGCGCGGCCCTGATTGGGGCACGCCGGGGAGAGCGCGCCGGGAGGAGCGCGTCGGGGAGGAGTGCGCCGGGGAAAGCGCGCCGTGTTAGAGCGCGCCGCTTAGGCCGCGCCGTAAATGAATGGCCCCAATTTAACTTAAAACCGGGAATTTGTTCATTTTTTCTTGGGTTTATTGAAATACTTTGGAAAACTTTGAGAATTTATTTGAGCTATTATTTCACAAGGTCGACCCCGGGGCAGCCGGGAGCCGAGTCACGGGCCCGCGCGAGGTTCGTACTCGAGCGTGGCGATCATTCGGGAGTTGTACTCGTTCGAGCCAAAATTTCGGCAACATCTCCCCATCCCGGAGGATTTATTGGGGAGACGCGGGGAGTACTCACGTAGTGGAGCAACCCCTAAGAGTCAGGTGGCACGACGGCGGCCGGCAAAACCCCGAGGTCAAACCTGCTAGGGGCACCAAATCTGTGGGTAACAGCGAGCGAGTGAAGCAACTCAATAAGGGAGCGAAGACCCCGAGGGCTAGCCTACGCGGGGCACGCAACCCGAGTCACCACAACACTCGGATCGGGACGACTGATATGGGAGGGAAACCCCGAGGGCAAGCCTACGAGGGGCACGCGACCCACGGCCACCACGAGGCCCGTTAAGGACCGTGGTTTTGGATCTGTCGGGACATGGCCCTATTACTATGCATTCAATAGCCTGCTGGGATATTCATCATTGATGGAGGAACCTTCCACCGGCCGAATGACTAACGTGGAATATCGGGGGAATGTCCCCCTCCCCGGATGCTGGGATGATGCTACAGAGCACATTCCCGTTGAGATGCGCACGAAACAAGAGAATAGTGCGAGAACGGCAAAGTCCATAAGCTAAATAGATCGATGCTATGCGATTGGCATAGAGGTGCTGGGGAAGGGATGTACATATGTCGCATTCGGGCGAGCCGGAAAGAATAGAGAGGGACGACAGAGGCGATCCTCCCTTCCCCCCTCCCCCTGACCTATGAAGAGAGGCACAGGAGGAGGCGAGGGATAGGTTCCCTCGACAGAGATAGACGGAGATACGCACATAAGTGCGTCTCCAATCACAGAACCCGTGGCCTATGCGATGCAGAGCCTCGCAGTCGTGTTAGAATCAGAAGAAGAAAAACCCCGGGGAGGGGGGAAGAAGGTTTCATATGGCCCGAGGGCCTATCCAGCGTCGGAGAAAACCCATTGCACGGGAAATAGAAACATTGGGAAATCATTGAGCATATATTCGAAGGGGAGTTGGGGAAGGCATTCATGAGATAGAAGACATTAGCCGCAAATGGCATTTCATTCATCCCGTAAAAAAAACAGGTATATATACAGAGCATATCGATTCCGGCGCCGTCGTTGTCGATCGGCTGCCGTTTACATTAATGAAGAAACGATTACAGCCAAAGTGAAAAGGGCAAAGGAAAATGGTGAGAGAAGGGGAGGCCAGGCTCATATCATCGCCCCTCCCCTCCTTCACTTACATTGTGCCAGAGGAAGAAACCCAAAAGAAGAACAGAGGGATTGATCGGAAGAAACACGGAGACCCACCTAAACTCTTTCTTCCGAACGGAATATCGGATCCCTAGCTTCTCTTCTCCGGCTCCGGAGATATTCCGAGTAGCAGATGAGGAAGACGGCGGCGAAGGCCCTCCTGGAAAACCCTACTTCTTCCCCAAGCACCTCTCTCGGAGGAACAGAGCCCCCTCCGATTGGCTATCTTCCTTTCTTTTCTTTCTTCTCCTCTTCTTTTTTTCTCTCCGATCTGCCCCCTTCTTTTTTTTTTCTCTCCGATCTGCCCCCTTCTCTTCTTTTGGATGGATCAGGCAGGCTATATATATAGCCCTTTTGTTAATTCGGCGCCCCGGGAAGGGGGCGCGCCGGATTTGGTGGCGCCGGGAACACTTCCATATCATTTTTTGCGAGCCGGTTTGACGGCGCCGGGGAACGCCTCCCCTATTGTAATTGGCATGCCGGTTTGACGGTGCCGGGGAACGCATCCCCTATTATAATTGGCGCGCCGATTTGACGGTGCCGTTTTAACTTGTTTGCTCGGCGTGCCGGTCCGGTGGGTCCGGAGATGATTCCGGAAGCTCCCGTTGACTATTCCTCTCGCCCTGGTCCTTGAAAAACCTTGACGTGGAGTCGAGGAAGCTCTCGACACGACGAACGGCCTTGATCAGACTTCCGCGTGTGTCTGGTCCGAGCACACGGATGTCCTGGTGGTACGGCCTTCGGCACTGCGATTTGTGCTCCTGGTTGAGACGGATTCGTGCTCAAAGCTTCTTTGCAGGATGGTGTTGCATCCTGGATAATTCCGCCTTGAACGGCGATCAATTGGCCACTAAAGGGCCCATTATGACGAGGAGCCGAACCCATGTCGGGTAATCGGGACCCTCTGCTGACAGAGCCCTCGGCCCCTTGTTGTGGACGGCCAAGGACGTTCTTCCTCCTTAGGAGAGCCATTGGGTAGACCGTCGTCCTTGGTCGGGCGACGAATGCGGGGTAGCAGCACGACGAGGTCGATGCCGGATCATTGGGCAGGCTTGATCACGCTGCCGGTTGGTTGTGGGTTCATTTCGACTCTTCTGAGGTAAAATCCCCGGTGCTCATTTCAAGGTGACTTGGGGCCCCGTCAGCTTGAAGGGTCTTTGATAAGGTGGTCTTCATCTGCTTCTGTGATTCAGTGGGCCGTATCATTCGTCTTTACGGCTTGGTTGCTGAAGGATCATATTTTGAGTGCCAACAAATGCCCCCCAGACGTAGGCGGTGCAAGTGAGGTAGGAATGCGGAAAGGCCTTCGGATGAGCTTCGTTTGGTTGACAGAAGCTCGAATGGCACTTAATTCCGGTTTCGGACGTTAATCCGGCGAGGCAGGAAGCTTGACGGCATCACTTAAAACGGCGTGCGCGGCTAAATCTGGTGCGCCCTAAGCTTTTGAGGTTAAAACGGCACCGTCTTTACGGCGCGCAAACGTCTTAAAACGGCGCGCCCCTGGGCGTGCCGTTTTAACAAGGGTGGAGCCCCCCCCTATGTATTAGCTTCTTCTTCGTTTTTTTCTTCACAGCTGTTCATTTGTGAAAGTTTCTTCTCTCTCCTCCCTTTTTTCCCCTTCCGCGGCGCCGAGTGGGTTCCGGGTTTGAGTGAGCCGGTGAGTTGAGTCGGTGATGTGCTTTGGGTTTCGAACCCACTCTTCGGGCCCCGGGAGGCTCCTCGTAGGACTTGTCCTCGGAGCTAAACCCCTCGGGTGTCCCATTCGGCCTTAGCTTAATGCTTATGGCTACTTTTAGGGGCTGCTCCCTCCGTGGACAGCTCCCGCTTTTCTTTCGGCAAATCCCCGAGCTGGGGAGATGCTGCCGGAATTTTGTCAGAAATATTACTGCGGTCAACTGATTTCTGACTTTGCTTGTTCGCCTCTGGGCGTTGTTTTTGCAGATAATATGGCATATGGATCATCTTCTTCCGCATCCCAGGTTGCTGTGACCTGGGGGAATGTGCATTCCCTTGATCGGGGGCCTCGACAGATAGCTGCGGTTGCTGAGTCTTCGGACTCAGAGACCGACACCGTCGACACCGGCCGCTTATTGATTCTTGACGGCAACCACTTCCAGTATGATCGAAGGGATGGCGTCAGACTCGACCATCCCAAGGACAAGCATCTGATGGCGTTCCTTGAGCGCTTCAACCTTGGAGGGAAGCGCGATTTAATTCTCGTCCGTCGAGCCGAGGGAGCCCTACTGGCGGAGAGAGATAGTTTGGCCGAGTCAGTCACTCGGGGCATGCCTATATATATCCCGGGGGAGCCCAGAAAGTGGGGAGCCATGCTCGGGGTGCAGGAGTTATCCCCCGAGGCTGGGATGCTGACGAGAGCGCCGCAGTATACCCCAGCTCGCTGGAATGAAACTGCCGGACGTGTTGACAGGGAGAAGCCCGTATACTATTTATTCCTCGCCCAGCTTCATTGGGGATACCGAGACGAGCCTTTTCTTTTAGACTGCTTGGCGGTCCGGTTCAAACATCAGATTTCAGTGGGGTGGTTTGGAGAGCTCAAAGCCACCGACGCTCATGCCTTCAGACCGGGGGCAGTTGAATTCACAGACTTTGTGTTGCGGCAGTACGCCCCCATCCTAGTGCATGCGGGTGTATACCAGAGTGTATATGCTTCACGGTACAGGTACCCGATCTCCCGAGGTCTGTGCTGCGGGATGATCGAAGTCTTCTGCCCAGAATACAACACTTTTTACACTGCAGAGGGCGAGACTTCACTGGACCTCTGGAGTCTTTCCCAGCTGAGCGGCTTGCCCATAGACGGGGAGCCGTATGAAGAGGTTTGTTTTCCAGACTGGCTGAAGGACCAGACTGATGGGGAAGGTAGATATTTCACGGGCTTCGCCTACCATTACCTGATGAAGGCATATCGCACCCTGCTGCGCCTGACGCTTGACTCGCGAGAGGCGCGGAAGCCTGGCGAAAAGAGACGCGTGCGGATGGGCACGTGGCTCCAGTATTTCTTCGGTGGGGAGCAGCAGTACGAGGACTTCCCCACGGTGGTTCCGACGGCGGTGGCGCGGAAGAAAAGGGCTCGACGCCAAGCGACATATCCCGCTGCCTCAGGGAGAGGGCGGCAGGTCGGCCCGAATCCCACAGGAGTTGACGCAGTTACACATTGTGCTGCGTATCTGACTTATTGGCTTTGTTCGTTTGCCCTCCCTCAAGGGACAAGACAGTAATCAGACCGGAGGCTATTTCCCCTGCCTGCTTAATGGCCTGGGGGACGAAGCTGTCCCTGTGCCCTGTGGCTCTGTGCCTCATATATAAAATGTTGGGGGATTTGCACAAGTCGCGCATTCCCAGAAATTCGCAGACAGTTGGTCCCATCCACTTTTTTAATGCCTGGGTTTGCACCCTATTTCCTGAAGTAGCTCCCCGATCAATGCAGTCAGATCGTCCTTTGCCGCGGATGATCGAATTTGCCAGTGCCGAACCGTCTTCACTGGCGGATCAGCTTTTCGCCATTCGGGGGAAGTTGACTACAGTTCCAACAGATTCCCCTGGCGTTCTGCACTTTTGGAGCTTGGCTGCCAGCTCTAGCCCTCTTGTCAACAGGATGCGGTAATGCCGATTATTTGAGACAGAGGAATTTATTCATCAGCTGACTGGGTCGAAAAGCACATGGCCCATCTTGGAGTCAGAACTGGTTGAGTGGGCGCTGTCTATTCGTCCCAGTGTTCTTGTCTTCAGGAAGAGCGGCTTACTGTGGCTGGAGCCGTACTATCCCTTTCGTTTCGGCCGGAATTTTGGGTACGACCAGCAAATTCCTTCTTCTTCAGCCCGATTCAATCTGCCGAATAGACATCGGGCTGGTCAGACGACTACGGATGAAGCCCGTGGATGGTGGGACTACTTCCATCGTCGGGAGGACGTGTCATTCAGGGTGCCAACCCCGGCCCGTCTGCCTCGAGTGACTCCAGACTTCATCAAGTGGTGGAATGCGCGAACGGGCTTCTATCGGAACTTCCGGAAAGACTGCTGGCATAGCACTGAGTGTCGTTTCCTAGATTCGCAGCGGGAGCCTGTTTTGGATGTTGATCCATCCTACTTGAAGAAGCTGAAATCCTGGTCCAACACCGAGGTGATGGCATATGTAGAAGCCAGGAAAGCTGCGAAGGGCAAGTCGTCCCGAGCCGACCCGAAAATGCCAGAGATCCAGAGGGATGATTATATCAAGACTCTCTGGCGGGCTGTGCCGGGTTAGCAGTGACCGGATTGCTCTTCAGACAATCCCCCTTCCGGTGGAAGAACCTCTTCCTAGTGTGGCGAGCTGGCGCCCAGAAATCGACCGTTTTCATCCCTATCGGACCTTCATCGGGAGGGAAGACAGGCGGGCTGACTTATATTCCAACACCCCCTGGATATTCGCCCTGCTTCATTCCCATGGGCTTTCAATTTCTGGTCCACTAGAAGCCATCTGGGACCATCAGCTCCTCATATCTTTCAAGTATGTCGACGGCTGGGGATTCGACCACTTGAGCTTATATCATCACTTGTCATCCCGTGGCCATGAGGATTTGGCTCAACTGACGGAGAAAAGTGAAACAATTGGTGATGTGTGCTGGCTCATCCGCGAGGCGGCTTCTCGAGACAAGGCGCCAGCACTGCTTTACTGGCCGCTTAGTCCCCGATATACCGGGCTGCCAGGTAATGCTTGACTTCTTCTTCAGCCCTGAAGCTGCTTCTTCTATATTCAGTGTGCATCTTCTCACTTATGTGTTTTTGCAGCTCGCCTTTCTATGGAGGCGACCCGACACTGTAGGGAGTTGATATCTAAGGCGCAGAAGCCTTCATATTTTAATATTCCAGAGCCAGCTCCGACCACGACACCATTACCCCCTGGGGATTCGCGGAAGCGGACCAGGTCCCAGGTCAGGGAGGCCATCAGTAGGGCCAAGAAAGCCAAGAGGGCAGAGTCCCGTGCTACTCGGGCACGTCGGAGGAAGGCTGCTGAAGAGGAGTCCACGGTTCCCCTTCCTCGGGTTCCGTCATTCTCCGAATTTGAGGCCGCCTGGACGCAAGGGCCCGAGGGCAAATGTGACTTCTTATTCTTGCATGGCTTGTTTGTTTATTTCCGCCGCCCTGGCTGATCATCCTTCCTTTTAGTGGCTGCTGGCACTACCTCCGCCGCTGTTGGGTTGGAGGCGGCAACCGGAGCTGCTGTTGGGGAGAGAGAGGAGGAAGCCCCCTCGGCCTCGGCTGAGGGTGACTTGCCTTCACCGACACCCCATCGAGACATGGAAGGTAATTTGCAGCATGCCTATAGAGCTTAGCGGCATGTTGTGGTTTCAGTCGGGTCTTGACTATTTATTGTCTTTCCATTCCAGTCGGTGTTCGGCCCACACTGCTCCCCGAGGTCAGTGCTACGGCAGGGGTGCCATCGGAGAGCAAGGGCTTCCGGGGACCGGCCTCTGGATATTCCACCGATGGATGTTCCCGAGATGGCGATCGCCGAGGAGGTTCTGGATAGAGGGCCTCCTCTCAGCGGCACGGTTCCTGCTCAGGTGCCGGAGGTCCGAGAACAAGCAGAAGAATCCTCCTCCTCTGAACAAGTTGATTATGGTGGCGGCTCTGGCGATGACAAGGGATTCCCCATGGTCGACACCGAGGCTGAGGACGCCGGGGCTTCTTCAGCTTACGAGAGCGATCTGCCAACGTTCAGCCCTCCGAGGCTATTGGGAGCCGAGTACGGGCCATCGTACCCGACTACAGGGGAAGGGCCAGAATCTTCAGAGGCCACTTTTGGAGGCCTAAATGTAGTGCCGGTTGAGGTAGGAAGTATTCTGATTCCCGCTTGCAGCACTTCTTTTAATTTTCAAGCCAGCTGGCTGATGTACATATATGGAATGCAGGCTGAGGTGGTACCGCCAGCTATAATGATCCGCATACCCCTTCCAGACGTGGATATGGGTCAGTCGGCCTTCCCACCAATTGTGCGGCCCCTTGCCCTACGGCTTCCATGGACCTATGCTGCTGCAGTGACCTCAAGGGAGCCCGGTGCGACTGTTGAGGTTGGCGTCCTGATCGAGGTTGCGGGGACTCAAGCCCTGGTTGCCGGCGAAGAGCCACTGCTGAGGCCAAGTGCTCTCCCGGAAGTAGAAGCGGGAGAAATTATTGCGGAAGAAGCCGAAGCCTTATCGGTTATGGACAGCTCCCCTCTGTTGACGACCCGTGAGACTGCTCGGGAGGAGCAAGCACCCCCAGCCGCTGAGACGGCCGTCATGACTTCGCCCCAAAGGGCAGGAAAGGAAATTGCCGTCATGGAGGGCCCCTTGGCAGCCGTAACCGCAACTGTTGGGCCAGGAGTCGGCGCCATATAGACCCTGCCATCGACGTCCCTCGGGGTGGCCGATGACATCTGGGCCGACATAGATAGCAGGGTGGATTTTCAGCTCCCCGAGACTTCGCCACTAGGCCTACGATTCTCTGATGACATGGTATGGTAGTCTTTGGACAATCTCCAGCGGGCTATGTCAGCTTCTCCGGACCTGACCTATGTGCAGCTGAGGAGCTTGGTAGACCACCTCTCCCGGTCGTTATTAGCATTCGGCTGCCCCATGGATGATTGGACTCCGCGGGTTGTAATGCTATTAAAGCACGCCAACAGGCGGGAGTTCCTGAGCCGAGAGGTTTCTGATCAGCTGACGGCTGTGAAGCTGGAGAGGGCAGATTGCCGCACTGCTGCTTCTTCTTTGAGGGTGACCATGGAACAGCTGAGAAATGCTACTGGCAACATCTCAGAACGCCGGCTGCTCCTCACGGCACGGGAGGCAGAGTTGCGCGCTGAACTTGCCGAGGTCGAAGCCGAACTACAGGAAGGCGAGCGCCTCGAAACCCAGTCAAGAGAGGAAGCTGATCTGGCCGAAGGACAACTTGCCTCATTGGACGAGAAGTTATCGTAGCTGACAGCTACTGAGGCACGGTTGCAAGAATTGACCCGACACTCCTCACTGGGTCTCTTGGAGTTGGCAGATATTTTCCGGCGTCCTTTGCCGTGATTTCATCTTGTTTTTTTCTTCCTTCTTCCTTGATCGGGCTCCACTTCCCCCTTTTCTTTTTTGGAGCTTACGTACCCCCGGGGGATGTTCCGGGCGTGAATGTATTCCGACAAGTCATATTAATGAAGATATCTCTGTTTGTCGCCTCGATCACGACTTCTTTTCTTTCCTTCTTTTCTTTCTTCTGGCTGATCACCTGAACCTGGGGATACTTGCCGATGGCGCAGGAGAGTGCTCACGCCTTCAGGGAAGGGGTGAGGTGTTCGCTCCACCGCGACGTAGCCGTTCCCGGAACAGGGCCTTTGCCAATGTGGGACATAGGTAGCGTAGGCAGATGCACCTAGCGAACCTTGCCGCTGGTGATGAGAGGCGTGTGGTAACCATTGACGTGGGTCAACTGTAGACGTAATTATGCTTTGTTGATCAATGAGGGCGGGAGGCCCAGGTTAGAGGGTAGTCGACTGGGCTTGTCGTTGCTGACAAGGGTCAAAAAGGTAGACTTTCTTGCCGATGGTGACAAAAACCGGATAGGGTAGCGACCGATCTTGCCGATGGTGACAAGGGTCGAAAAGGTAGACGGTCTTGCCGATGATGACAAAAACCGGGTAGGGTAGCGACCGATCTTGCCGATGGTGACAAGGGTCAAAAAGGTAGACGGTCTTGTCGATGGTGACAAAAATCGGATAAGGGTAGCGACCGATCTTACCGATGGTGACAAGGGTCGAAAAGGTAGACGGTCTTGCCGATGGTGACAAAAATCGGGTAAGGGTAGCGACCGATCTTGCCGATGATGACAAGGGTCGAAAATGTAGACGGTCTTGCCGATGGTGACAAAAACTGGGTAAGGGTAGCGACCGATCTTGCCGATGATGACAAGGGTCGAAAAGGTAGACGGTCTTGCCGATGGTGACAAAAACCGGATAGGGTAGCGACCGATCTTGCCGATGATGACAAGGGTCGAAAAGGTAGACGGTCTTGCCGATGGTGACAAAAATCGGGTAAGGGTAGCGACCGATCTTGCAGATGGTGACAATGGTCGAAAAGGTAGACGGTCTTGCCGATGGTGACAAAAACTGGGTAAGGGTAGCGACTGATCTTGCCGATGGTGACAAGGGTCGAAAAGGTAGACGGTCTTACCGATGGTGACAAAAATCGGGTAAGGGTAGCGACCGATCTTGCCGATGGTGACAAGGGTCGAAAAGGTAGATGGTCTTGCCGATGGTGACAAAAACTGGGTAAGGGTAGCGACCGATCTTGCCGATGGTGACAAGGGTCGAAAAGGTAGACGGTCTTGCCGATGGTGACAAAAACTAGGTAAGGGTAGCGACCGATCTTGCCGATGGTGACAAGGGTCGAAAAGGTAGACGGTCTTGCCGATGGTGACAAAAACCGGGTAAGGGTAGCAACCGATCTTGCCGATGGTGACAAGGGTCGAAAAGGTAGACGGTCTTGCCGATGGTGACAAAAACCGGGTAAGCGTAGCGACCGATCTTGCCGATGGTGACAAGGGTCGAAAAGGTAGATGGTCTTGCCGATGGTGACAAAAATCGGAAAGGGTAGATGTATGTAAGTGGGATATCAGATGAAGACTCCGCCTCGACCTCGTAAATGGCCTTCTGGACGGAGGATGGTTCATCACTATTCATCATTCATGATCATTTTTTTTTCATATTACTGACCCAAGCGCCCTTTCGGGTTTTCGCCGAAGCCAGCCCCCTCTTGCTTTTGCCCGCGCGCCCTTTCAGGTTTTCACGCGGCGGGGTACCTGATTTTGCCCGCGACGCCCTTTCGAGTTTTCGCCACAGCTGGGTTATAGCCATTTTTGCACTTGTCCTGATCATAGGAGCAAGTCTGGCGGGGTATCTCTATTTTTAACCCCATTTTCTTTTCTTTCTTTTTTTTTGATTCGGGATGCGGAAAAACTGAGCCGCGAAAATATTGACTGGCCTTGTCAATGATGACAAGGACCGAACCCTGTTTCGATTCGTCGACACTGGTTAGATGTCGAAGCAAAGGGGTATGGTCTATTAACAAGGATGTAGGATCCGAGTTAGGGGTAAAGATCGAACGATCTCGCTAACGATGGCGAGGATCGAACAAGGACGGGATTGTCAACAGGGACGTAAGGCCCAAGTTGAGGGTAGAGATCGACCGATCTCGTCGAGGATGACGAGGGTCGAAAAGGGTTCGTTCGTCGGCATATGTTACTACCGAAACAAGGATGGGGTTGTCAACAGGGACGTAGGGTCCAAGTTGAGGGTAGAGATCGACCGATCTCGCCGATGATGACGAGGGTCGAAAAGGATGTGTTAAAGGATTTCCAGCGGGACTTTGATGATTGTCCCTTTCGGAGTTTTATTGGGTGGAGAATAGGAGAGGCATTTGGAAATTACCACTTTACTGACTCAAGCGCCCTTTCAGGGTTTTCGCCGAAGCCAGCCCCCTCTTGCTTTTGCCCACGCGCCCTTTCGGGTTTTCACCTGGTGGGGTACCCGATTTTACCTACGACGCCCTTTCGGGTTTTCGCCACAGCTGGGTTACGGCCATTTTTGCACTTGTCCCGATATGGGAGCAAGTCTGGCGGGGTATCTCTATTTTTAACCCCATTTTCTTTTCTTTCTTTTTTTTGATATGTATAGGGTGGCAGGTCGAAGTGTGACATTCGACCCTTGGTGACTAGTAGATGGCTGTCGGCCGAAGCATCAGACCTTGCGCCGGGCAGAACAGTTCATTCGTTAGCAAGGGCTGAATGCTAACGCAAAAGAGTGATCTCTCGCCGATTCGGGCGTAAGGCCGGTAATGGCAACAGCGTGCTGTATTCTTTCGGGAGCTTGGTCAGGGCGGAGTGCCGCTAGACCGAGGAAAGGGTAGTTCGGTTAAGGCGGGATGCCATTAACCAAAAAAAAGGTAGCTCGGTTAGGGCGGAGTGTCACTAAACCAAGAAAAATGTCGCTCGGTTAGGGCGGAGTGCCACTAACCAAGGAAAAGGTAGCTTGGTTAGGGCGGAGTGCCACTAAACTAAGAAAAAGGTAGCTCGGTTAGGGCGGAGTGCCACTAAACCAAGGGAAATGTAGCTTGGTTAGGGTGGAGTGCCAATAAACCAAGGGAATGATAGCTCGGTTAGGGCGGAATGCCATTAAACCAAGGGAAAGGTAGCTCAGTTAGGGTGGAGTGCCACTAAACCAAGGGAAGGGTAGCTCGGTTAGGGCGGAATGCCATTAAACCAAGGGAGAAGGTAGCTCGGTTAGGACGGAGTGCCACTAAACCAAGGGAAATGTAGCTCGGTTAGGGGGGAGTGCCACTAAACCAAGGAGAAGGTAGCTCGGTTAGGGCGGAGTGCCACTAAACCAAGAAAAATGTATTCCGACCGATCACTCGGGGAATGCTGGCTACGCTGCATGATACAACTTAATATGCTTTCCGTTGAGGGGAGAGAACTGGATAACCCCTTTGTGGTCTACCAGGACGTAGGCACCCCCTTCATATACTCGGCGGACGATATACGGCCTGACCCAGTTTTCGACCAGCTTCCCTTTGGGGTTGGAGGCCATCACTTCTTTTCTTTTGACCATTACCAGGTCTCCTTTCTTGAATTCTCGACCCTTGACTAGCTTGTCAAAAGCACGGGCCATGCGAGCCTGGTAGAGCTGGATGTTTTGCTGCGCCCGGAGGCGTTTTCCTTCGAGCTCAATGAGCTCTTCCAATCTTCTTTCTGCATTGGTCTGCTCACCATTGACTAGTCCGTGCTGGATGGCAACTCGCAATGAAGGAACTTCAAGTTCAATTGGCACCACAGCTTCTGACCCGTAGACAAGGGAGAAGGGGGAACAGCCGGTTGGGGTCTTGTAGACAGTACGATAGGCCCAAAGTGCTTCGTACATCCTTTCTTCCCAATCTTTTTTATTAGACTTGACAGTCTTTGCCAGCAATGTGCATAGAGTCTTGTTAAAGGCTTCTGCAAGTCCATTGGCTTGAGGGTTGTAGGGGGAGGATGTCCTCCAGTCGATTTTGTATTTGTCGGCCAGCCGATAAATCTTCTGATTTCTAAAATGGCTGCCATTATCAGAGATGATTCGGCTGGGGATCCCGAACCGGAATATTACATTTTGCCGGAAGAATCTCGCAACTAGCTCTCCCGTCACATCTCTTAGTGCTACTGCTTCCGCCCATCTGGAGAAGTAGTCTGTAGCTGCTAAGATGTATCTGCACCCTGATGAAGATGCTGGCAGCGGCCCTACCACGTCCGTGCCCCACTGAGCAAACGGCCAGCTTGGTAGGGTGGGATGCAGCGGCACTGGAGGTCTCCTTGCCACATTAGCATGTTCTTGACATTTCTGACAAGCTTTGGCAAACTTGCAGCAATCATCAAATATAGTGGGCCAATAGTAACCCAGCTTCTTTATCTCAATTTTCATTTTCGGGCCAGCCTGGTGTGCTCCAGCTGATCCTGCATGGACTTCCTGCATCACCTGTCCTGCTTCTGCCGAAGACAAGCAACGGAGTAGGACTTTCCTTCGGGCATCTGCCATAATTCGGAACAAGGTCCCGCTTCTCATCTCGTAAGAATCTTTGATCCTTAGGAGCTTCATTCTCTGTTCCTTTTCTTTTGGAAGTTGCTGGTGTTGAAACCAACGCAGGAGATGCTCTCGCCAATCGGGCTACTGAACCCCTTCGATGACTGCTACTTCCATCTCTTGTTCGTCGGTCAGGACCTCTGTGACGCTGGGGACCTGTCGGCGGTTGATCACTGTTATATTCAGGCTTGTGTCTGGCGGGACCGCCAATGAACTGGCCAGCTTAGCGAGGGCGTCTGCCTGAGCATTCCGGCCTCGATTGATGTGCTTAATGCTGATGAAGTAAAATTTTGACATCAGGCGAGTTGCCAACTGGTGATAGGGGAGGAGCTCTTGCTTTCGCACATCGAACTCTCCTTCTAGCTGTTTTATAACTAGCATGGAGTCTCCGAATGCTTCTAGCATCTGAATTCCCATGGACAGAGCAATTTGCAACCCGATTATCAGGGCTTCATATTCTGCTTCATTGTTTGTGCATTGCTTGTTTATGGAACAGGATGTATGCACCACTTCTCCTTCTGGGGATTTCAGGACTATGCCTGCTCCTGCTCTGACCCTGGCTGACCCGATGGCAGAGGTGTCAATTCTGGAAGCGCCATCAAAGTATAGTTGCCATAAGGAGGGCTGTACTTGCACGGCTTCTAGGGTTTCATCTTCAGGAAGCTCCGGCTCCAACGGGCAATCCCCGGGCACTGGGTGCTCAGCGAAGAAGTCTGCAATAGCTTGGCCCTTGACGGCCTTGCGCGGCACGTAGGAGATATCAAACTCCATAAGGATTACCGCCCATTTGCCCAGGCGGCCTTTGAGGGCCGGTTGAGACATAATGTACTTCAGGGGATCCTCTTTGGATACCAAGCTGATTTCATGCGACAACATATAGTGTCGGAGCTTTTTAACTGCGAAGACCAGCGCCAGACAGATCTTCTCAATATAAGTATATTTCTCTTCAGTTCTGACCAGTCTCCGACTGAGGTAATAGAGGGCTTGTTCTTTCCCTTCTTCATTATTCTGGGCCAGCATTGCCCCCAGAGAATTATGTGTAGCTGCTATATACAGTATCAATGGTCATCCTTTCACTGGTGCGCCCAACACTGGAGGAGTTTTCAGGTAGTCTTTTAGCTTGTCGAAGGCTGCCTGGCAATCTTCATCCCAATAAAAGGGGACATCTTTCATCATCAACTTGTGAAAAGGCTGGCATCGCCCTGACAAATTGGAAATGAAACGCCGGATATAAGCCAAACGGCCCTGTAGTGATCTCAGCTCGGAGATGTTCCTTGGCGGAGGTAACCCCTGAATCGCCTTGATCTTTGCGGGGTCTATCTCGATTCCCCGATATCGGACGATGAAGCCCAAGAATTTTCCGCTCGACACTCCGAACGAGCATTTCATAGGGTTCAATTTTAGCTCATGCTGCCTCAGCCTCTGAAAAACAATCCGGAGGTCTTTCAGATGATCTTCTTTTCTTCTGGTTTTGACCACCAGGTCATCTATGTAGCACTCGACCTTGTGGTAGAGCAGTTCATCAAAGATTTTGGTCATTGCGCGCTGATAGGTTGCGCCAGCATTCTTTAATCCGAACGGCATTCTCTTGTAATGATAAATGCCTTTAGGTGTTCGGAAAGTAGTATGGACTCGGTCATTCTCCGCAATCCAAATCTGATTGTAGCCGGAAGACCCATCCATGAATGATAGGGCTTCATGGCCGGTTGTGGCATCAATCATGACCTCGGTTATTGGTACCGGGAAGTCATCTTTGGGGCAGGCTTTATTTAGATCCCGGAAGTCGACACATATCCGGATCTGTCCATTCTTCTTTTTCACGGGGACGATATTCGCCAGCCATGTAGTGTACTGGTTTTCTTCAACAAATCCCACATCAATGAGCTTGTCGACTTCAGCACAAATTTGGGTGATGAGCTCTGGCCTCATGCGCCGCGGTGGTTGCTTCACCGGCTCGGCTTCAGGGTTGATTGCCAGCTCATGTTGTGAGACAGCGGGGCTTAGACCTGGCATCTCTTTATAAGTCCAGGCGAAGCAATCCCGGTATTCTAGCAGTAGTTGAATGTACAGCTCCCGTTCTTCTGGGGATAGTTGGGCACTGAGGAAGGTAGGCCTAGGGTCCTTCTCATCTCCCAGGTTGACTTCTATCAGTTCATCGACTGTGGCTTGGCCTCGTCTTCTATCTCCGGAGGTGCCGGTTGGAGGTCAACGAAGTCTGGAATACCATCTTGAGGGTCGAGTACTTCGACTTCCTCGTCAGACACCGCCAGAGCTTCCTGAGGTTTCTTGATCTCTTGTGCTAGCGGCTGAGTGGATTGTTCTATTAGCAGATCCATTGCCGTTGCAGCTTCCAAGGATGAGAGAGCAGCCTTGGTGTTTGCATATGAGATTACAGCCATGACGGGCTGGTAACCGTTCATTGCCAGGCCCAGATAGCATGCTGATTTTGCAGCAGAAGTTGAGGAAGTTTCACCTTCTGGGACAGTTGTATCTTCCGCAGAAGTGGCTTTTTCTTCTCTGGTAGCTGGCTCCCCTTGATTGGAGTTGACCAAGGCCTCCCTGATTGGCAGAAAGGGTGTTGAAGTTGTCATTAGTAGGACCCCTGTAGAGGGAGAGACTCCTACTTCTTGAATGTCTTCGGCTTCGCTGCTGCTAGCCGTATCAAATTCGGCTTGAAAGGCCGCTTCTTCAGGATGAACTTGCTCCCAGCATCGGCAAGGGGCCGAGGTTTCTACTTCTTGATTTCCGGACTGAGCCAGTTCAAGATATTCGGCTTCCGCCGGATACTCATCAAAGGTTGCCCCCAGAGGGCTATCTTCAGTAGGATAGAAGGCGGAGATAGTATCCACCTCGTACCGCCCACTGTAATAATATTCTTCCAGGGTGAAGCCCAACCCTGGATGTTGAGAGACACGTCTCATTTCCTTATCCAGATTTACAGGATACCACATCTTCTGGAAAGCTTCCTTGCGTTTTTGAGACTGATCGGGAGGGATGTGTTGCTTTTGAAACATCCTGGCCGTTCGATCAGTTGTAAATGCCAGGCCCTGAACAGGAACCCGCGGGTTGGCTAGATCTTCAGGGAGGCTGCAGTCTGTGTCTTCCTGAGTGGGATGCTCCTCAGCTGTATAGAATAAGCTGCTGGGCCCATCTTCCTGTGTCACCTCCCAAGCTTTGAAAGGTTCGACAGTGGGGTTGTTGAGGCCGGAGACTGGCTTGGTGAGGCCGGCCGGGACTCCGATGCGGTCGTGCTGTCGATCGACCTGCACTTCCTTAGCTTTGGGGTATAATTCTGGGGGTGTTACCCTGCCGACATCTCCAGAAGCTGTGATGTGGGAGACCACCTTCGGCTTGACATATCCGCGCGGCGGTGGTGGATACCAACCGTCACCCGATCTATTCTTCGACGCCCCTGCGGGGGCCTCAGCTTCAGAAACCTTCCGGGGAGGCCCCGTATATAGGTTGGCGTCCGCCAAGTGACATTCAAACACCTCGAATGGGTGGATATCAGCAAATATCCTCTCCTCCTTCCCCTGGAGGCTGTATTTGATGCATTGGTGGAGCGTGGAGGGCACCACCATATTTTCATGCAGCCATGGGCGGCCGAGCAGTGCTTTGTAGGAGGTGCGAGAGTCAATGACATGAAACTGCACCGTTGTAGTGAAATCTGCTAGGGTCAGCTTGAACTCTGCCACTCCCATAGATACTTCACATTTTTGGTTGAAGCCAGCGATACGCATATCCCCGACTTTCTCGAGATGCACATTAAAGTGGTACCTCTTATATATTCTGTATGGCAGGATGTTGACTGCGGCACCAGGATCGACCAGGATCCGGTTCAGCTCTCTTCCATTCAGGTGCCCTTTCATATATAGCGGCCTATTGTGGCTGGCAGTAGGCAGTAGCATGTCTTCAGGAGAGAAGGTCATACTGGCTTCTGGTATAGCCTCAGCTATGCAGGCTTCAAAATGAGCAGGCGTCTGCAGAGCAGTGATGATCGCCTGTCGAGTTTCTTCACTCAAAGAGAGAATTTCCCAGATCGTAAATCGAGCGGGGAGCTTCTTGAGCAACTTCATTATTCGGCTCCCAGCCCGGACATTGGAGAGCTTCATCTCTTCAGCCCATCTGGGCTTGGGGAGGTTTTGATTTGTGGGTCCAGACGGACCTGCTTCATCTTCCTCGGACTCGGCACCCTCTTGGCTGACACCGGCTGTCGGGTCTTCTTTATTAGCTGCTGTAGGGCAAGCTCCATCTGCATTTGCATCCTCAGTAGATTGCGCTGGCTGCGGGTGAATGGCCCCGGATGTAGGGTTAGCATCTTGGCAGGGCTGCTTCCCCTTTGACATCTTCATAAATTCAAGGAATGAAGGGACCGCCTTGCCCCCACTCTTGTTGTATAGGCCTGACGGAGGAGGGATTTGGACTCCCTTAACCTCCGGCGGAGGTGTCTTGTAGGGTTGCTCCCCTCTGAACATAATGTTGTGATTGGGTGGTGGCTGGCGCCCCCATTTTCGGCCCGACCGAGTGGCATGCGCAGCAGTTGCGGCCTCGGCTTTGCCTCCCCCAGCATGGGGTGTGAAGCAAATTTCTTCTTCTTCCTCTTCTCCGGGTAGGTTGAAGAGTGCTGACAGGGTATTGCAGGAGACAACCTGTGTTTTATTGGCCCCAGCGGCCTTTCTTTTCTTCTTCTTTTGCTTTTTCTTCTTTTTGGTTTCTGCGGGTGCCTGCCCCCAGAACAGGCTGCCCTCTCAGGGGATGCTGCTTCAGCTTCCTCCACCTGTTTGAGTGAGAGTTGTTCCAGTTCTTGCCATGGGACGTGGTCCCGTACCAGCAGAGGTTTCAATTCGGGCTGCACATATTCATCTAGCCCTTCAATCAGGTGCTGCAGTCGAAGGACTCCAGGATTGGTTTCCTTGATTACTGGCAGCGGAGTTTGTCTCCTCCTGTTAGGTGTATGTATTCTGACAGCTGTAGGTGGAGTGACCCATACGGGTGCTACCACTGGCGGAGCAGGCCGGGGTGTAATGCCACGGATATGTGCCCCCTCTTTTGGGCGGGGTGCCCTCTTCTTCTTGTGCTTCACAGGGATCTGCTGCCACCCCTGCTGTTCTTTCACGGGCTCCAGGAAATGGATTTCGTAGGTGCTCCGTGTGCTTGCTTCAGAGATCTCCTCAGGTAATGCCTGGTAGAGGGAGATCATGTTGACTGCTGCCTTCCTGAAAGGGGCTTCATGTGGCTGAGGAGGGTCCACTTTGTACTCTCCCAGCTCTATCTCATTCTTCTTCACCATCCTTCGATGACGTCTTTGAAAACATAACAGTCTTCGATTGGATGTCCCAACATCTGGTGGTAGGGGCAGAATCTTGGACTGTCTTTTCTTTTCAGGTCCTCCGGCCTCCTTGGCTCAGGCAGAGTGACCATGCTGTATTCTGTTACCCAGTCGAACAGGACTCGGGTCTTGTCTCTTGGAAAGGAATAAGCTTTCTTCATTTTGTCCCTCAGCGAAGGACCTTCTTTATCATCTAGAGCTTTTGCAGGTTGCGGGGAGCCGCTTTCTTGCCTTTCTCCTTCTGTTGTTCGAACGCCTTGATATCAAGCGCATTCGCTTCTTTAGGTGTGGGGCGCCGTTCCGCAGCCTTGCCTTTCTGGGCTGTGCTGGCAGTTGACGCCGGGACAGGCTTGGCTAGAAAAGCCTCCACCTCGGCCACCACATTATTCAGCCGGTCGAACGACCGTATTTCCATACCAATCATCTTTTCCAGGACCTCCCTCCTGAGATTTTGTTTGCATATTTGCACAGCGTCCTCCTGATGCGGGGGCCGCTTGCACCTCATTCCGAGGTTCCTCCACCTCTTGATGTAATCAAGGGCTGTCTCATCTGCCCTTTGTTTTGTTGAGTAGAGTTCGGCCACTGTGACCTCCCTCTCTGTGACATGGAATCTTTCTCTGAATTTTCTCTGCATATCCGACCAATCACTGATTGACCCGGCCGAGAGGCTAGAGTACCATTCAAATGCGAGCCCCGTCAGCGAGGACCCGAAGAACTTCAGCAGATATGACTCGTCGGTGGCCAGATCACCCATAACGGTCATATAATATGCAATATGCTCTTTAGGGGACCCCTTCCCGTTGAATTTGTCGAATTTGGGCGGCTTGTTGACCCCTGGGGGAGTCGTTTAGCCGCATGGTGTTGCGGGTAGGGCACCCGATAGGCATCGAATGCGACGTAGTCGCCTTCACTTTTTTCTGCGAGCTTCAGCTCGATCATCCTTTCCACCATCATCCGGTTCACGACCGTGGGGTCGACTGGCTCCGGATAGAAGTGCGCTGGCTGAAGGTATGGGGTGACCAGGGTGGTCGCCTGTGGAGGATGCAGCAGCGGGGGTGTCGGATGCACCTGGGGGAGCACCGGAGGTAGCAGCGGCTGAGGCTGTGGCGGCCGCTGTTGTGCTGTCGCCATGCTTGGCTCTGACGGCTGGGACAGTGTATAGAGCGGTGGAGGGTCGTCACGACGAACCGCTCCCCGGGATGATTCACCCTGGACTTCGGGTGGTTTAGAAGCCGATGAATGCTCAGTCTTTTCCATCAGCTGTTTCTTCAGAGAGTCTATCTCCCGTTGATATTTTTGCAGCAGCATCAGAACTGATGGATCTATAGTGGTGGGGATACCCTCTGTCGTTTCCCCGGACGTACCCTCAGGCAGGATGTCGAGGAGGACGTCGTCTTCTTCTTCCGTCGTCACCACATTAGCGGTCAAGACGGGGGCCTTATCATCCCAGCGGGGATAGACCTGGGGTTGTTTCCCTCTCATGATCATCAGAAGCTCTCTTGCTGCTTCTGTTCTGCGGGTAGTTGGCCCGGGCCGTACGGCCAATTGAGCCAGTTCTTGGGGGTCTTCAGGAAGCTCCCCATATCGGCTGGATATACCAGCCATGTTGCAAGTAAAGACCTGCATCCTTCTTCTCTGTCGATGGACCCTCCGTCTGGCTTGTTGCGGAAAGGTCAGCCTCTCGAACACAGAAACTCTTCTTTTTTCTTCCCGCTCGGGGAAGGCTTCATCGGCTTCGATCTCGAAACCGTCATCATACCCATTGTCGTCGACTGACGACACCATCATTCTATCTTCCATATCTTCTTCATCCGCCACTGATGGGAAGTAGTCTTTGTCTGTGGCGACTGTCTGCATTAGTCCCTGCTGACCCAGCGAGGGGTTGCCCAGCCCTCGAAAGTAGTTCCTGATCAGACAGGTTACCTCCTCCTGACCCCGCTCTTGATAGAGTACGGGGGATAGTTGTCGACCTCCAGCAGGAGGGATATAGGCCAGCCGAGCTCTGTCGGCCGGATGTTGGAATCTTCGTCCCGTGACTGGGACGTTGGCTTGGCGGGCAGCAGCCCGAAACTTCTGTGGCGCGGAGGATCCGCAACCACCTCTTCTTCTTTCTTCGGGGGCAAGCCCCTTTCTCTTCTCACTTCCGCCTCGTCGTTCATAGGACGGCGGCGGATGGGTGTTAGATGGTGGGCAGGTCGGGTTCGCTTGGGAACCCACACCTGCTTGAACTTCCTCGGCCTGAGTGTCGAGCTTCCTTGGCCATAGGGGCCGGTTTCTTCTCTTTCTGCCCTCCTTCCAGCGAGAGCTTGATAGGTATTGCGGACAGGATGTTGGGGATGACTCGGTCTGGGGTCACCCGGGCCGTGCGTCCGTCGAGGAAGACGCGCATGCCTCCAACAAGCATAGACTTCCCGGACTGAGATAGAGTCCGGTGATTACAGCAGCATTTTTGCGGGCCTGGCGACGCTGGCGTCCTCCAGGGTGTTCGTTGATGACACTGGGGTGGGTCCCACGTATGACGTGGTGCACCAAACAGCTAGCGGCCGGGGCCGGTCTTTCAAGCAAGTCTTCGCAGCAGGGAACCTTCAGAGGCTCCATTTCTCTGCGACTTCCTTGGCAGGTTCTGGGGCTTCGACCTCCAGGATATCGATGAAGGCTAACCCCAAAAAGTTAGGGAAGCCTACAGTGGCAGAGAAGCTGCCGAATTCCATGGGTACCGCCAGGTACCCTTGCGCGTGTCTAGCAACGATCGAATGATCGAAGTCGACGCCAGTTATCCCGTGGATCGTCATTGATCTGCCTGCAAAGACAAACAGGGAAATAATCAGTAGCCTTTGAGAGGGCTTCGAAGCCCGAATATCTCGGTAAAGAGATGAAAGGTGACACTGGTCCCACCGGGCGTGCCAGACTGTTTGCGACGGGTTTTTTTCGACCGTCTTGTCATTTTTTTTATCTCGCGTATACATGTGTGTATGTACGTATATACGCGTCTTATTTCACGTATCGATCAACCAATTAACTAACCGGTAATTAACTGACTGATTGACGACGCGGGCGTGCCAGTCACATGAGTGACGATCTTATTGTGCGCTCATTCTGACCCGTGTCGGGCGAATGTGAGGTTCGGTCGGGACCAGCAGTCCGCCATACCATAAAGGCTATGGCGTTAATTACATCCCCCACGAGGAGGGAACACCTTTGATTAATTGCCGAGATAGCGGGCTGTCAAAGCCAGAATAAAGGATACAGAGCATGCGAGTGATCATGCAAGATGCTATGATTGACTACACACGATTTATTAGGGTGGACCCTGGTACATGGCGGAGGACTTAGGCTCGAAGGCCACCTTCACGCGTAACAAGGCCTCCAATCAGGCGTAACCTGACCTTCTGGCAATGTTATTTGATATACCAAGGGTGCACCCGCTTGAGCATGCCTTAATGTGACATGAGTGCATGATGATGATGATAAGTAAGATGACAGAATTATGAAGATGAATATGATTCAGTCACATATTTATTAAGCCCCGCCAACGAGGGAAAGGATGGCACAAGCATGATGATAAGGGTAGAGTGAAGACAGACGTAATGGTGAAAACATGATAGCAAGAAGGTTTCGACTCGAAAGGCCCTCTCCTTATTCAATTTATTCCTAATTAGGGTTGATTGACTTCACCCTCGGGAAGGCGGGGGTCGCTCGGGGCGAGCCAGGGATTAAAGAGTACAGCGATTAGAAACGGCGCCTGAAAGCGTAGGTGTAGGACTTAAAACGGCGTCGAAACCGTAGGTAAATAAGAGGGGTTTAAAATGGTGCGGCCCTGATTGGGGCGCGTCGGGGAGAGGCGCGCCGGGGAGAGCGCGCCGGGGAGGAGCGCGCCGGGGAAGCGCGCCGTTTTAGAGCGCGCCGCTTAGGCCGCGCCGTAAACGAATGGCGCCAGTTTAACTTAAAACCGAGAATTTGTTCATTTTTCTTGGGTTTATTGAAATACTTTGGAAAACTTTGAGAATTTATTTGAGCTATTATTTCACGGGGTCGACCCCGGGGCATCCGGGAGCCGAGTCACGGGCCCGCGCGAGGTTCGTACTCGAGCGCGGCGATCATTCCGAGTTATACTCGTTCGAGCCGAAATTTCGGCAGCATCTCCCCATCCCGGAGGATTTATCGGGGAGACGCGGGGAGTACTCACGTAGTGGAGCAACCCCTAAGAGCCGGGTGGCACAATGGCGGCCGGCAAAAACCCGAACGGAGAGGAAAAACCCCTAGGTCAAACCTGCTAGGGGCACCAAATCCGTGGGTAACAGTGAGCGAATGAAGCAACTCAATAAGGGAGCGAAGACCCCGAGGGCTAGCCTACGAGGGGCACGTAACCCGAGTCACCACAACACTCGGATTGGGACGACCGATATGGGAGGGAAACCTCGAGGGCAAGCCTACGAAGGGCACGCGACCCACGGCCACCACGAGGCCCGTTAAGGACCGTGGATTTGGATCTGTCGGGACATGGCCCTGTTGTTGTGCATTCAATATCCTGCTGGGATATTCATCATTGATGGACGAACCTTCCGCCGGCCGAATGACTAACGTGGAATATCGGGGGAATGTCCCCCTCCCCGGATGCTGGAATGATGCTACAGAGCACATTCCCGTTGAGATGCGCACGAAACGAAAGAATAGTGCGAGAACGGCAAAGTCCATAAGCTAAATAGATCGATGCTGTGCGATTGGCATAGAGGTGCCGGGGAAGGGATGTACATATGTCACATTCGGGCACGAGCCGACAAGAATAGAGAGGGACGACAGAGGCAATCCTCCCTTCCCCCCCCCTGACCTATGAAGAGAGGCACAGGAGGAGGCGAGGGATAGGTTCCCTCGACAGAGATAGACGAAGATACGCACATAAGTGCGTCTCCAATCATAGAACCCGTGGCATATGCGATGCAGAGCCCGCAGTCGCGTTAGAATCAGAAGAAAGAAAACCCCGGGGAGGGGGGAAGAAGGTTTCATATGGCCCGAGAGCCTATCCAGCGCCGGAGAAAACCCATTGCACGGGAATAGAAACACTGGGAAATCATTGAACATATATTCGAAGGGGGATTGGGGAAGGCATTCATGAGATAGAAGACATTAGCCACAAACGGCATTTCATTCATCCCGTAAAAAAAACACAGGTATATATACAGAGCATATAGATTCCGGCGCCGTCGTTGTCGATCGGCCGCCGTTTACATTAATGAAGAAACGATTACAGACAAAGTGAAAAGGGCAAAGGAAAATGGTGAGAGAAGGGGAGGCCAGGCTCATATCATCGCCCCTCCCCTCCTTCACTTACATTGTGCCAGAGGAAGAAACCAAAAGAAGAACAGAGGGATTGACCGGAAGAAACACGGAGACCCACCTAAACTCTTTCTTCCGAACGGAATATCGGATCCCTAGCTTCTCTTCTCCGGCTCAGAGATATTCCGATTAGCAGACGAGGAAGACGACGGCGAAGGCCCTCGTAGAAAACCCTACTTCTCCCCCAAGCACTTCTCTCGGACGAACAGAACCCCCTCCGATTGGCTCTCTTCTTTCCTTTTCTTTCTTCTCCTCTTCTTTTTTCTTCTCTTCTCTCTTCGGATCCGGATGGCCTCTATCGCCCTCGGATCTCTGATGGCCTCTTTTTCTTCTCTCCTTTTCGCCTCCTTTTTTGGATGGATCAGGCAGGCTATATATATAGCCCTTTTGTTAATTCGGCGCCCCGGGAAGGGGGCGCGCCGGATTTGGTGGCGCCGGGAACACGTCCTGATCGGTTTTTGCGCGCCGGTTTGACGGCGCCGAGGAACGCATCCCCTATTGTAATTGGCGCACCGGTTTGACGGCGCCGGGGAACGCATCCCCTATTGTAATTGGTGCGCCGGTTTGACGGCGCCGTTTTAACTTGTTTGCTCGGCGTGCCGGTCCGGTGGTCCGGAGATGATTCCGGAAGCTCCCGTTGACTATTCCTCTCGCCCTGGTCCTTGAAAAACCTTGACGTGGAGTCGAGGAAGCTCTCGACACGACGAACGGCCTTGATCAGACTTCGCGTGTGTCTGGTCCGAGCACACGGATGTCCTGGTGGTACAGCCTTCGGCACTGCGATTTGTGCTCCTGGTTGAGACGGATTCGTGCTCAAAGCTTCTTTGCAGGATGGTGTTGCATCCTGGATAATTCCGCCTTGAACGGCGATCAATTGGCCACTAAAGGGCCCATTATGACGAGGAGCCGAACCCATGTCGGGTAATCGGGACCCTCTGCTGATAGAGCCCTTGGCCCCTTGTTGTGGATGGCCGAGGACGTTCTTCCTCCTTAGGAGAGCCATTGGGTAGACCGTCGTCCTTGGTCGGGCGACGGATGCGGGGTAGCAGCATGATGAGGTCGATGCCGGATCATTGGGCAGGCTTGATCGCGCTGTCGGTTGGTTGTGGGTTCATTTCGACTCTCCTGAGATAAAATCCCCGGTGCTCATTTCAAGGCGACTTGGGGCCTCGTCAGCTTGAAGGGTCTTTGATAAGGTGGTCTTCATAGGCTTCTGTGATTTAGTGGGCCGTATCATTCGTCTTTGCGGCTTAGTTGCTGAAGGATCATATTTTGAGTGCCAACATAATGTCAAACAGACTTACTCCACTATACCCTTGTAAGTTAGAGAAATCATGATCCCGAGTCATGGCAGTAAGCTGCACTTCTCTAATTCTATAAGCACCTGAGGATGGTATTGGTAATACCAAAGGAAGACCTACAAATAGGAATAAGAGAAATAGAAAGATGACAAAATAACAAATAACACAGAGGAGAAAAGGCCAAACACTTTGGATAAGAACAAAAATGAAGTATGCATCTTCCTGAATCCCAGTTCAGAGCTTCGTAAAATTCTATTTTGCATATGCGATACCTTTATGATTTTGGCATTTGCTATCACCTTCTTGAATCCTAGTTTAGGGTTATGTTATAAAAGTGCTCAAGAGGGACTTTGCATATTACAATATTGGCGTGTCCAAGGCTTCCATCAATCTCTATTTCAAACAGAGAGAGAAAGAGAGGGAGGAAGGGAAGGAAGAGGATGGACAAGGGAGATACTAGAGAGACAAAAGGGGACATGGGAGAGAGTAGATAGAGACGTACAGAGAGGGGTGACAGGAGACAGATAGAGAGATAGAGTGAGAGAGATAAAGGATACCTCGCGAGTCCATGGCGGCCGGCGAAGGATGTTGGTGAGTCGACGACGACGGATGATGATGACAACCGCTGCGAATGACCATGATCCTGTCTGTGGACGAACACGATGCTGGCTGTAGATGGCAATCACAGAGGTTGCGCATAGACAACCATGATGTTGGCTACGAAAGACTCAATGATGGGCACAGAGGCGATGATCGGCGGCGATCGTGGTGACAGGGTGTAGGATTTGGTGCCGACATGGGGAGATGGGGCCTTTAGATGGTGGAGATGGGGCGGGGGGGATGGGGGCACTGCGAGGAGGTGGAGGATGAGGTGCCAGAGTGGGGAGAAGGGGGCCCTGTGAAGAGAGGGAGGGAGAAGGGGAGAGAAGGCCGATGGAGGAGAAAGAAGGACTATGCCTTTGTCCCTGTCGTGATGGGAGAAAAGATGGTGGGAGAGAGGGGGAAGAATAGGGCACCAGATGAAAGGGGGAGAAGGAGGTCGGGGAGGTGAGAAGGCGGAGGGAAACTCAAAATCGCGCGGGGGTAGGGGGAGAGTCCGGTCTCATTTCTAAAATTACTGAACAAAAGGTCAAATTTTATTATTGCCTTCTATTTATTACATTTTATAACGCACAATTTTACATTATGCATTTAATAGAGGACATTTGATATGAATAAAAGGCATATATTTTTTTCTTTTAATCTTTAAAATAAAAGTCATAATTAACTTTTGCCTTTTACTTTCTACCTTATAAAAGTAAATTTTTAGTAGTGACAATTCGATTCTTACCACATAATTTTTTAATCTTTTATCTTTGAAAGTTGAAAGATCAGAAAATTTTCTAAGATCTAATGCTCTTCTCTCTAAGTACTTGAATTAAGAAACAAAAATTTGAAAAGTACTAAAATCTAGTGGCATAATGTCAAATATATCACCAGTTCTTATAAAATATTTCTGCTTTAAGTGATAAGCTCTGTGGGTTGGGTATTGAACGGTTGTTACCCGTTTAGTAGCTACATAAAGAATCTGCATTAATACAAGCTCTAAGATTTCAAGTTGTATCCTATTTTTTGACTCTCAAATTGTTCCTGCAGCCATCCAAGGGTTGTCCTGTTCTTCTTGAAGCAAAGATGCAAAGTCTAATCTGTGCAGTGGAGAAGATGTTTGACTGCTTTGTTGAGATTTTGGGGGGGTTACCACTTTGGGACATTCTATTATTAAGTTTCAGAGTCAAATATGAAGATTGATTGGTGGATCAACATGAGATGCAAGTAAATCTGTGCTGCCCCTACTATAAATTGAATTATAACATGGACTGATAATTTAACCTTCATGTATTTGTTTCTATTAATTTTTAAAGATAAGGATACAGTTGACATGTACAAAGATAAGGTAAAAATAGCCCTATTTTGAGGAAAAGAATTAGGACATAGCTACATCAGGTGCCGTTCAATAGAAATCCCCCTGACTAGCCATTGACATCCCCATATCTTAGTCCTCAAATTAAAGAGGATTTAGCAAATGAAGTGTCGATTGGGTGAATGATCTTTCAGAGCTTGGAGTCCATTAACAGCTTTGTAGTCATCCAGTCCCTATATTGAAATTAGATGGAGCTAAAGATGGTATTCTCCATAGTTGGATTCGCTACATGGGACCGATCATCTTGATTTTGATATCAATGGGCTCACGTTGGACTGGCTACATTGATTCTTCGCCATTGTACTATCACAAAATCAGTGGTGCAAATTCCATCATCGATGGCAACTTTTTCTCATGATGTCCTTCAGACAAACAACATTCACAAACATTCAATTTTATAAAATGAAGTAACCACATGGAAAAGTATGAAGTCGGAATAATCAAACACAATACAACTTCTATCTTATTGTTTTGGAAAACAAGATAATTGTTTTTCAAAGTCTTGAAGCAATTGCTAGGATGCCAATGTAGAGAGAGGGTCGACCAGCATTAAAATCATGAGGACCAATGTTCTTGAGGTTAAATTGACTAATCTATTTTGAACTTTTTTGTTCTTTTTTAAGGCTATCAAGAGAAGTTATTCAAGGGAGAACTTTTTTGCTCTCCCACTACTCGGCTCTTCCTCCTTAAACTTTCTTCTCTTATAAAATTGGCAGGAAAATAAATCTTCCACTATGGAAGAAACAACCCAGACAGTAAGCTCCCATTACTCTACTCACATAAACTCTCTTCTCTTATAAAATTGGTAGAAACATAAATCTTCCACAATAGAAGAAACAACCACACACACACGTGATTGGCTGGCATCCTACCTAACTCTATCTCCCATCTCTCCCCCTTCTCTCTCAAATAGAGCACCAACACACCTTCCCACCTCTATCAGACCCCATGCTCCCTCATCGGACCCCCTACCCTTCCCCATCAGACCCCCTCTCACTCCTTCCTGGCCATGCAACCCACAAAAAAGAAAGAATACTAGAACCCTTTCCTTCCTCCTCTTCACCCTTTGCTCCCCCACCAGACTCCCTCCCTTGTAAAGGGGGAAAAGGATTTTTTATGCTAACTGTAACGTCCTAGAATCTGAGTATCGAAAAAGTCCCGATACTTCGAATCCTGGCCCGCCACCCACGGGTCGGGAGGCTTGGAAGGGTTAAGAGTTGGTGTGGGAGTGTACAAGAAGCTAAAATAAACGTAGGAATATACATAATGCACATTTTAATCAATACTAGAACTACAATATTACATGATTTAACAGAGTTATATAGTCCAGAACTACAAGTCCAACACAAGTACAGTCTACTGAAAAGAAAAGTACAAGTGCATGGGGAATACCCCGACTCTGGCAAACTGGTGTCTAACTCTGACGACTGGCACCACGAACGGCCTCCGAAGTACTGCTCGAAAGCCTCGCATCACCTGAAAACAAAGGGGGTGAGCCTCACCTCATCTGCTCAATAGGGGTCCCGCAGATCTTCACCTCACTTGATGAAAATAACAATGCAATAATCCAAGTATAAGAACGATAAACAGCTAGCAAGGGAGGCGAGGAACCACAAGTAAAAGAACTCTACACAAGACCACTACGCCTGCCACTAAACAAACCTTAGCCACGTGAAACGGAATAGACTGAGCCGCCATTACAGTAAACCACATGAAGACAAACCCGCGTTGGAACCTCTCAAGTGACAGGAGTACTAGCCCACTAGCGATGAGGCCAGAAGCGTCCTCCGATGACTTATACCGTAGCGTCCAGTGTCTCCCTACACGTCCCAAGGCGGAAACTGAAACACCAACACAGTACCACAGAACAAGGACTCACTGGGGTCACGCTTGTCAGCACGTGTCCATTGCCCCTAGCCACGTGTGTACACACAGACCATCTGCTCTAGGACGAGTCCTCTAGTTGGTTTTCCCCCCAGCTGGACTCAAGCTGCAAAGGCAAGGGGCTCTAAGGTAACCATCTTAAAAACCGCTACACGAGACAATCATCCACCACTCCCATGTGGGCCGGCACAAACGTTCCCAGGTCAGCTACGTCAAGTGGGTAGAGTCACTCGGAATAAGGACTCCCCGTAACCTCGCAAGTCAACATAGTACCACCGATCCTTACTAATCCACCACGAGGTGGCTCACTAGCATAAAAACCAAGAACCATGGTCCATAATTCTTACGAGGATACTTAACAGTGATCATAGCCCTCACGCGGGAACACCCTCTACAGTCACGGGACTCTCACGGGGACAGTCGACACCGGTAGCTTGACACAAGAATGACTCTCGAGGCACCATCAACAAACAAGGGTGGCCCACTATAAGAACCCATAACTCACAGAACACATAGAACCACGCAGACACGCAATCCGCAAGGCCATCCCTCCTACGGACATTCCAAAACACCAAACCACAAAGTGCCACGCCCATGGACTTAAGCGGAGAGGGCTGGGGGGCCAGACCTTTGGCCGCCCAACAGGGCTAGGCAGCCAACCCCCTCACCGCCGGCCCTAGGGCACTCACAGGCCTGGGAGGCCATATCTATGGCCGTCCAGAGCCCAGACTCAAAGGGGACTGGGCGGCCATCCCGATGGCTGCCTAGAGGGTTGGGCCTCCAGACCTCTGGCCGCCCACCCTAGGCCGATCAGGGCTTGGGCGGCCACTCCTCTGGACGTCGAGGGACCTAGGCGGCCACCTCCTTGGTGGCCGCCCAGACAATGGGCTTCGAAAAACATGGAAGAAGGCAGGACGGCCAAACCTATGGCCGCCTGGACCCCTGGGTGGCCCAACCCATGGCCGCCCAGCAGACCTAGGCGGCCAGACCCTTGGCCGCCCAGTCCTAGATGCAACGGCCACCATTGTTGCAGTTTCTTGTTGCTTTCATGGAAAAAAACACCCGAGCTTCCCCGAAGCTCGATCGGAAGCCCCATTCGTCACCGGACGAAGGGGAAGACCTGGGGAATCATCCCCGAACCTTTCTACAACTGGAAAGCCACATCCAAACCATAAATCAAGGCTTCAATCGGCTAAAATCACCGCTCAACCCCCGTCATGCATAAACCCCTGAAAACAAGAGATACACCACTATCGACCTCACCGGGCAAGTGATCGGAGGGAAAACACATGGGAGAAGTAGGGAACCATCCCCCTACCTGAATTCGAGCTTTAAACCTCACCCAAAACCTTGAACGATGATCACCCCCATGGCCAGCTTCTCACGAATGCCAACACGGCCGCCTCCACCTCCAGTTCAACACACCCCCGAGCCTTTCCTTGCCGCACGCCACCGCCGTCACTCCATCCCGCTCTATCCCACCGTCGTCAGCCGCTAGGAGTGGGAAACAGGGAAGGGGGAAGAGACGGTGAGAGGGTGAGGCAGGGTGAGTCGAGAGAACGGAGGGGGAGAAAAGGGATAGGATATTCAATATTTTATTTTTATTTTTATTTTCCTTTTTATCTCTTTAGAAAATTGCCGAAACTCCAGAAAATACACGAAAAATGGAATCTGACCAAGAAAATTCTGGGAAAAAGTAGGATCGCTCCACACACTACCACACACCCAGAATAATCCATAAACACATTGATAATGGGTGCGAAAAAGCATTATAAAAAGTTTGACACACTCAGACACGATCCGCAACCCGCAGAACCAGATCCAAAAATCTAAGGCGTTACAATCCTCCCCTCCATATAGAAATTTCATCATCGAAATTTAGGACAAGGCATAGAACTCAGGGAAAGGAACTCACCCAACGGGTAGGACTTTGCGATCACAGCATCACCATGCCACACACCCCACAACCAACACTGAGGGGCACCACCGGACTGGCCCAATCAAAAGAGCCTTCTCATTCCACCACACCAATCCATGCCAGAACCCGCACCGACCGGGGTACACGAAACCAACAAGTCTGGCATTACCTCAGCCTCCCTGAAACTTCCAAGGGAACATCACACCCAACACACTCTGATGGGGACATTAGAGCAAGACCACCCACATTTTGTTTGCATTTATGTCCTTTTATATTTGTATTTATACCCTTGTGTTATATATGTACGCAATTATAAGTCTTATTAGGTTTATTTGCAAAAGGCCATTGGGTTTCTTTGCAAAAGGGCACGTAGGCCCAGCAGGGGCCCCCTCCCTCCCTCTTATTGGTCCACATGGATTCTAGGGCCCATGGGGGCTGGTCCGTGGTCCAAATGTGGACTTGGACCAAGAATTAAATAAAGAGAACAATTCCAAATTGGTCTCTTAAGGAGGGGGGCGAACTCCACTTGTATATTGATTTTATATTTGTGTTTTTTGACCATGTGGGGATAATATTTCCAATCCCATGTATGCCCCTCCCCTAACTCTAGATCTAGGGTCATTTGAGTCATTAGGGTGGACCTATATATGCCATGTATTTTCATTTTATGTGGAATGAATGAGAAAATTTATGGTGAAATTGCAAAGGCCCTTGGGCGCCCCTCTCTCTTCCCCTCCTTGCAGCATGGATTTGCTGTGTCTCTAGGGTGGATTCCATACTCTACTTGGTGTATTGCAAGTGTTCTATCTTCCTGGAGTGTGAAGCTCCGCCGCTGCCTTCCGTTCGTGCCACCATCGCACCGCCACCGCCATCGTCGGAGTTTTGTCCAAATCAGGACAACAAGCTCTTCCCGGATTTTTAGCTTTCAACCTCTTGATCTGGTGGATTCCAAATTTTGAGGGCGAGTTCCTGAGGTCCATCCCACGTCCCACAAAACGTTTCCCATTTTCTAGCTTTCGTTTTATATTTTTCCCATTTCGTGTTTCACCACCTTCCAAATCTGCCAGTCTTCTATTTTCTGTCACAATAGGCTAGTTCATCCATTGTTCGACCCTCTTTCCCTTTTCTGATTGAGTCCAAATTTGAACTGAGTGTTCTGCCCATCTAGACACGTCTTCAGAATTTTTTGCACGAATTTAGGAGCTCTTTTTCTCCACCAAAAAATTAAAACTCAGTCAAGTTTCAGTTCTATCCTGTGCAGTCAAGATCCGACCCACCAGTGTCATAAAATCCGTTTCTCCAACCACATCTCCTCTAGAAATTCCATTAAAAATATCCTCGTCTTCCTTACTCATCGCTCTACAACTTTCATGAAGAGGTCAACTTTAAGATCCGAGGTTTGAACCACGGTCAACGTCTGTTCTTAGGAAAACCCACCTCTGTCCTGAGTTTTCTGAGTCTGTCAGCCAGCAACTTGTAAATTTAACCAAGGCTAGATCCGGGATAGTCAAAAATTTTTCTCTGGCCATAGATCGAAGTACTTATAGTCAGCTTTCCAACGGTACCACTTTCGCGTTGATCTAACGTCAGGAGTGATTATAGCAGCCAATCTCGTCGGGTTGCGTGCTACAAAAATAGAACTTCAGATCCGTGGGCAGCAACTCCAACAAGTGAAGACCGGAGCCGACTTGCCTTCCACAAGGCGAACCAGCATGCCGCCGTCCCAAGGAGCACCTCTCCAGGAGCCACCGTTTCAGCGATACCACTCCGGTGCCCACTCAGACCCGCCGGCCAGCACATGGGCCCCACAACCAGTAGCTTGCGCCATCTGAACCTCACCGACGGGGTGATCAAAGTGCTGCCCGTCAACCCAAGATCGGTCCACTCGGGCCCACTTGTGTATCCCTTTACCTCCCTGCGTGGAGTGGGTGATAATTCACTACTGCAATTATTGTAATATTTAGTTACCAGGGGTTACCACACTTGGCCGGGATCGTCTTCCCCACGCCCGGCACATGGAGGTATCGTGTCCACTCCTCTCTCGGCATTTACTTTATTTCGTATATTTTCGTATGTTGCTGCTAGAGAGCATGATTGGTTAATTAGCTCGTTATTTATTATTCACCGCTCCGAGCGAGAGAGTGAGACCCATCCCGTGATCCGATCCGGGCACGAGAGAGAGCCGATACCCTCGACTCATTGCTGGTTTCTCTACCGCACACAGTCTCATGCATCCCTCGCTAAGGGACACCCGCGAGCTAGAGTCCCAGGTCACATGTCCATCCCGCATCACACTCCGTATGCGGAGAAACACACGATCCTCAATAGGAAGACCACAATTAGCACCAACTCGGGTCGACAACTTCTCCAGCCATAAGACACCGAGCACTCCCTACGAGAGGCACCTTACACTTCATCATCAGATGGCAACCTCACCACCACGCATAATTGGCCACCACTCTTCCGTCCACTCTACACCACCAACGACACGCGCTCTCGAGCCGAACTCCACAATACTTATCGGCCAACACCGGTTCCAAAAACCAATGCCTCGCCGGACACCAACGACACCGAGGGGAACCTTACAAACAACCACTAGGGCTTCACCAACCGATAACCAAAATGCACAACAACCAACTCTCAGCGCCCACACACATGCATCGATCCCTTGCACAGCTCCCTTCGAGCCAAGAGAACACCACAATCTAGACAGCGACACCACCAGATGCACCATGCTCCAAACTCTCTCAAGTATCGTCATACACAAGCACTCCATCCAAAACCGCCACATCTCCCGATCGATCTCGAACCCCATGCCCGCCGAACAACCTGCGCAATAGACCGCCTCTCATCAGGGCACTTAACAATTCCAGCCACTTCTCGACTACCCATCACGGCATTCACACGGGATCTCCCTGTTAATGCCAACACCTATCGCTCCTCGGATCCACCTCCGAAACATCCACACCGACACGGGTTAGTCAACTCCCAAGCTCATTCCTAAGCACCGAACACCAATGCCAAACAACCGACCCAAAAGGCCACGACCTGCCTCAATACCATCGCTAAGTGGCTTAACCCTAACCCACATGACATAATTTATGGGAAAAACTGGCGCAACGTACAACCTCAACCGACCACTCTCGCCACTGAGCTTTTTGATTCTCAGTGCTGCTAGCACCACTCAGCACAACACTGCCACCTACGCACGGTAACCAAGGCCATTCACACGGCCAAACATAGCTCTTCACCCAAGAGCAACTCTCTACAACTGACTCCAGGACCTCCAGAACACGCTTATCATGAAATACACACCATACTCTCCTACTAATCCGATCCTGGAGCCTATGGGTTACCGACCCACCATGCTTCTGCTGCGCAACTCTGCACCAGCAAAGCCGTAGAAATGGAGGAAAACCTGGCATCTGGCAAGGCAATCCACCTACAAATGCAGGTCTCAAACAATAGGGCACCTAGAGAAACTCCACACAAGCCTTATAACACGACACATAATCTCGGCTGGTGCCTCTACTTGCCCGATTCAAGATGACCTGCCAACCCCTACACACCAAGACATGATGAGGGATCGCCACATAGCCCTCACACAAGACGCCTCTGTGGACCCTCGAACACCTCGGGAAAACACAGGCACAAGGAAGCACAATTATAATAGGGAAAATAGAAAAATTAAACACAAGCACAACATACAATAACCGAAAAAAATTTACGCGTACCTTCCATGGAGTGAGCATCACAACATCGCCCGGTCAAGTGCCTCGCGCAAGCCGGGAACCATGACTCGCCAGGCTAGTGGAATGCTACAAAGATGGCAGCCGCCCCAATACCAGCCATGGGCACTCATGAGCAATATGATTGATCTGACCACACTTGAAACACTCCAGCTCAGCTTCATCCACGGCACACCACCCGCCCTCGTGAAACCCGCCACATCTTCGACACTGTCCTGGCTGCCCACTCATACCATGCCGCAGTGGTTGAACTATTGGCTGTTGAGTGGTCACTGAAGACATCTGCTCTTCGTACCCCTGGCGCCTCCTACCTGACTTGCTCCTTCTGATTAACCTAGTCATCCGACTTAACCTCAACCTCGAAGGGGAAGAACTCAAGCCAAGAGATGGAAGAGATGCCAATTCTGACTGCCTCTAGAACTGTTGGGAAACAGACTACTACTGAAGGGTCCTCAGCTGACCATGACCTGACTGAAACTGCCCTGACCCAACCTGCTCTCGGGTCCGTAGCCAATCCTCCTCTAAATCTGCCGTAGCCTGATAAGCTGACTCCAAATCCGCAACACGAGCATCAACCTACAGAACCAGATCCAAAAATCCATGGTGTTACACTAACCATCACCCTTGCACAACCCTAACCCTCGTTAAATCCCTACAGAAACGATTGAGCAAAAAAGGGGGATAGCAAACCCGGTAGAAGGGATAGATTATTAAGACGTTGGTTTTGACGGAACACCTGGCCGACATTGACGAGGATGGCTTTGATGCCCTCACCAGCGGATGGCCGTGTCTGAAGAAGTTGCTGCACACCTTATTTGATGGCCTCCCCCAAGCGTCCTGCCCCTGCACAACCCTAACCCTCGTTAAATCACTACAAAAATAACGGAGCAAGCAAAGGGGATAGTAAACCTAGTAGAAGGGATAGCTTCGGCACCCACTCGTTCGAGTATTGCGATGACGATGTACCATGGGATGGGGGTTGCGATGGTGAGGGAGATGAGATGAAGAAGGAGAGCAGGGGAGGGGGTGTGGTGGACGGCGCGGCTGGGGAGTGAGGAAGTGAGGGGGGAAATGTTCCGAAGGCGCGGTTGGGGGGAGTGAGGAAGAGAGAGAGGGTGGCGGGCTGGGGGTTTCGATGGTGCGGCTGGGGAGTGGGGAAGAGAGAGAGGGTGGTGAGCTGGGGGTTCTGAAAGTGGGTTGGGGGTTCCGAAGGCATGGCTGGGGAATGGGGAAGAGAGGGAGGGTGGCGGGCTGGGCTTCCGAAGGAGCGGTTGGAGAGTGAGGAAGAGAGGGAGGGTGGCGGGCTAGGGGTTTTGAAGGTGGGCTAGGGATTGAGGAAGAGAGGAAGGGTGGCAAGCTGGGCCACTACAAAAAATGAAGATATATGGGCAGCTTATTTAGAGACATTTCTTAAAAATGCCCCAAAAATATTATAAATAGAGGCACTTTATATTTAATATTGCCCCTAAAAATACTTAAAATTTCATATTTGTTTAAAACTTTGTAAAGGGGCATTTTAAAATTGCCTCAAAATAATCGTATGAGAAAGGAGAACTTTATTAAATATGCCCCAAAAAATGTACTCTGGCGCCCAATGCTCTCGCCCTAGCCGCAACTACCATCGTCTATAATTGAACTCCCTGAGCACCCCTTATCATGCAAATTCCTATCCCGCCGCAGACTCTCCCTATCCTTTCAGCATCGCCAACAATTAACCCACCCTCCACCCTTCCATCGTCACCCTCTTCTTCCTCTCCTGCGTCTTCTTCTTCTTCTCCGCTACGCCTTCTTCTTCCCCCTTCTACTACTGTTCACCTTCCACTCGCTCCCTCCAACCCAATCGCTGCACATGAAGGCCCCATCGAAAGATGCCAAGCCCGACAACCATCCCTTTCTACTGGCCTCACCTCCGACCTCTTGTTTCACCGCTACCACTGCACCAATGGGAACTTGCCGGCCTCTACCTCCCTCAGAACAAGGTGCCGTTGAGAGTCTCTACGCAGGCCACACCCTGCCAGACACACCTAGGAGTCCTACGTTCACGTTTCCCCCTCTGGTCGTGCCACAACGCCACTGTCGCCACCGTCGGTGGCCCCTGCACCAGTCGACAATGCCCCCGAAGCCACAGCTTGCGTCTGCCGGTGGCACTACCCTCACTGGCCTGCTCCTCTCTATAGCCGCTGAGATCTCTCACCACAACAGGCCACCGCCAACTAGAGCTGCACTAGGAACGCCCGCGTCGTTCGTGGCATCCATCGCCTCCTCCAACATCACCCCCCTTACTTCTTCTCCCGCCTCAGACCAACACTGCCACTCTTTCTTCTTCTTCTTCCTCCCCTCTCCTGCCCCCACCCCAGCCGGCTACCATCACCATCTCCCCCCCCTAATTTTTGCCCATGGCTGTTCAGGCTTACTATGGTCTAGGAATTTCCATGCCACGTCCATATTTCAGCACTGTAGTTACATCCGGTCATGCACCTCATCCATACATGTGGGTCGCATAGGTAGCTTATCACACCAGTGAGCATCTATTTTTGTTTGTATAAAACCACCGAAATTTTACTAGCATATGTCTGTTGCATCTTATTTTTGATGTTTTGGATAAAGTGTCAATGCACATGCTATTAACCTCATAGCATGGGACTTTTGAGTTCCATTTTGGCTATAACTGTAAGACACTTTGTATACTTAGAAATGAGTATGTTTGTTCCACTTACGTCAACTTTTAACCCAACCGTGTCTTAGAGAAGGGTACTAAATGATTTCTTAGTTTAAGCTCATATGACATGGTTTGCATGCTACGGGAGCACACAATACACAACATTTATAATTTGTCAAGACATGTTTCGAAACTCATAATTTATTTAGTTATAAATAAACCATTTGTAACCATCAAGTTGAGTTTAATGCAACTTTTTTTTATGTTATTACTCTATTTTTTATTTTGGGCGATTCACTTCATAATTTTTTCTGAAGCTATTAACATATTGTTGTTATAAATCTACTATTGGAGCATTGAACTTCACTCAATTTATTGTTACAGTAGGGTGATTTTTCATTTGTCTATGGGATCTCTTTACATGATGCTACATGTATGTCTGAAAAAGGACCATGCACATTTTAATTTTTCCTTTTGTTGATTAAGTGATGTTGATAAGTTGAATAATGGAGATGCTTGCATAATTTGGAAGGATTTGGCTTCTATTATTTTTTAACGTTTTATCATGTCAAGGAATTATCTTTTTGCTATCAAAATTAAGTGCTTATATTCAAAATTTCTCCAGGGAAGAAATGAGCCCTTTGTTTCTTTTTCTATTTTACTGCATTTCGTTATGGTAGATGTTGCATTGATTTGTCCAGATATATGGTGACATGCTATTGTCGTGACCTGCGGTGTTTTCAATTTATTTTTTTCAACCTCTAATGCCACCTTTAATTTGCAGCTCCATACCCTCCTATCTATTCACATGGTGGAGTTTATGCTCATCCTTCAGTGCCTCTTGTAAGGCATTTACATGGGATTTTTTGCCTTGATTTTTTATTCTACCAGCAAGTTTTGAGGTGTACATGATAAGCTATAGTATGATGTGAGAAAACAAATTAAAGTTTATTATGTTCACTGGAGCAACTGTCATACTTTACTCATCATAGTTTCTTCAGTTACCTATACAACCCAGAGTCGAGGGCAAGTTTTAAAAGAGAGAGAGAGAGAGAGAATGTTTAATGGCAAAAAGAGCATGCATGTTCTCTGTTTAGCTGCTTCTATACTACAAATTAAGTGGTGCAAATGATATTAGATTATAATTAAAGGCATCATATGTCTATCATAAATTGCAAAACATGTTTCTTATGCATGATAGTCCTTCAACGGTGATGCTTTCTAGATTCTTTCTGTGTTAGATATGTTTTGCCTTATATGTAGAAGGGAAACCTCCATGTCTTTGTTGGTATTGGTTAGTTTTGGGTTGCTAATGCTTTATAGATTTCCTACCTCCCTTATGAAAGTTCTTTGTAACTCTGACATGCCCATTTGTGTTCAACCAAAAAGATTCATTGATGGGTTTGAGCTTTTATGTACCTAATTCTAATACGCAATCCGTTGGTGATGAAACTCGTCATCCAGCTTAGGTAAAATTATTTGTCCCTTTCATTAAGTTTTGTTTGTTAATAAAGGGGAATAGACCTTTGCATTGATAATCAAAATTTATAGAAAAAAAAACTTATCTTCATTGTTTTCAAAAAAACATTGTTTACCTTGCTGCAATCAAATTCTTTAAACTTTACATTCACTTCTCTTTTATGTTTGGACATCTTTTTCTCACCCTGGTACCGGCCTTTTAAGATTAGCCTTCTCTCAAGAAACGTTTTTTCTTGTATAAGGCATATGCCAATTTGGAAGGCAATTTTATGTTGTATAGAAATTTGTGAGAAACATTTTAAGTTGTGCATATGTGAGAAACATTTTAATATGTTTGTGGTCATGTAATCATGTCTTAAGCATGAATTTGATTGGTTTTATACTCTTTATGAACCATTAACAGCAACTACTGAAAATTCTATCTCAGAGTCGCTACAGAGTGTACAAGGGGTCAGGGTCTTCCTCCCCACTCCCTCAGTTTGCATTAGAAAAATTTCTGTGTTAAGAAATTGCAAGTAGCACTTTGGTTTCTACACAAAAAGGGGAAAATCCTTGGGATATGCTTGGGAGCCTCCCATACCTTTTAGATCCTCTTTTTACTATCCAACAGCTAGTATATATATCATCTTCTGGCAGTCAATACAATCCACTTTTTGATAGCATAGAGCCTTCACAGAATTTATCAAATCAACATAAGGGCATTGATGATGTTCTTTCAACATTTTCATGTTCAGGTCTTTCCTGTTAGTGCATATATGCCACTTACCTTTTAACCTTTTTGGGTTTTGTTGATGAAAATCATTCTTATTCTTACTACGTGAAGAGAAATCTGTTTACGTAAGAAACCTACCTTCTTCTGTGGCTGCTTCAGAACTTGAGTAAGAGTTCAAGAACTTTGGTAGAATCAAGTGTGATGGTGTTCTTATTAAGTGCCAGAAGGTCCTTCTCCTCTCTATTTTGTGTATATGTAATTTTGCATACCTTCTGTGTCGAAAACAAATTTACTTAATTTTGTTTTTCCTTTTTTGGATTTCCAAGATGTCGATGTCTATTATGAGTTTGTTGAATTTGAGGATATCCATGGTGTTCAGAGTGCACTAAAGGTTTGTTCATTTTCTTAGATGTTGGGCATGTGATAGCTATTTTAATAATAAGGATGCCTAAATGGGTTTGCTTCAGACACCTCGTCTAGATCTGTAGTCATCTTTCTTCTCTATGATTTTGTGGTACTTGAATTATTCCTATTTTTTAAGCTTTAACAGTGCTTAGGAAGGCATTTCTCACGTATTACAACTAATTGCACTCATGTATGGGGAATTTGTTTCATGTAATTGGTAATCCACTCAAGGAAGATTCAAAGTTATAGGATATTTGTTGTTTTGATGTAAATTATGCAATTCAATAGGTGGTTATTGAACTAACCTTGATTGCGGGCATCCATGTTGCATCATTTAAAATTTCATTAACATTTACCAGTGTTTGGAATTTCAGCCTTTACATTTTTGTGTTTTTCATTTGAGGTTGTTTGATTGAATTAAGATATTGTGGTGTGTTTTTGTCTCAATTTGTGTTTTATCTCACTGTAAGCATCTCCAATTCAATTTGTTTGAAAGAATGTAGACATGGTAGCCTTGCAGCTCGAGGGAGTAAGTGCCAACCTACTGCTCATTACTCAATAGCATACATTCTTCATTTGTTATATTGATGCACTTTTTGTATATAACCCCCCAAAGATTGTGTATGTATGGAAAACCCCTAAATAATGAACATATGTAAATAAACCCTGGATGACTAATGGGGGACTCAACATGAAGTCAGGATACTAGGCTATTAGGCAAAAAACTCTACCTCCATCTTCATCATAGGATAATCACATTTGGAGAAAGGTATGGCACCTGTCTCTCACTAAATGGATCCTTCCCAAGATCCAAATGTTTCTTTGGAAATTTTTCAGGGATGCTTTACCAACTAATGCTTCAGTTGCAAAGAGACTCAAATTTTATAATCCTTGCTGTGATATTTGTGATGATTGTCTTGAAGAGTCTTTACATATCTTCTTTTAATGCAATGTGGCTGGAGCAGTACTTGGCTTGCCTCACCTCTCAATTACAAATCCAACGAGGAGAATATCTTTTTTGAGTAAAGATTTATTGCTTGGTGGAATCCTTTTGGCAATGAAGATGGCTAACATATTCATGTTATTCTCTGTGTGGCTATTTTGTGGAATATATGGAAAGCCAGATGTGCTAAAATCTTTTAGGGCACCAAATCTTACCCAAATCATATCCTCAATAGGGTGATGATAGACTTCTTTTTTCTTGGCATATATGCATCATTGGGTTTATTTGTGCGGGATCAAGTTGATGGGCTCCAACTTGCAGCCTTATCACAGATAATACTAAATTTTCACATAAAACATTAAAGCAAAGGAACTAAAAAAATGGATTTTTGAAATGGATTGTGTAATGACCCAGAGTTCAGGATACCGATATACCGATAATATCGATACACCGATACCAAGAACTGGGGAAGCCACCCAAGAGGCTGATGAGGCCCCTGAAGGGTTAGTAAGGTTATGTCGAAGGAATGTATAACGAACTGCAATTTGGAATGCGTAGATTACAATTAAGTAATAAAATTAACACAAGTGCGGAAGCAATTCAAAATAACCAGAGTGATATATATATATTTACTAATCTAGATAAACAAAAGTACTAGTCCACCCGGGTACAACTACACGGGGCATACCCCGGCAAGGGTACAACAAAAGCCTCAAAAAGGCGGCTCGATTAGAGCTGGCAGCTAGACGCGGTCTCCGAAACAGCTCACAAAGCACCGGGAGACGGCGGGCGCGGCTCACCTGAAAGGAGAAGGGTGAGTCACCGCCAGACTCAGTAGGGGTCACGCGGATCCCTACCTGGCACTAAACAAGCATTCATGCATAAATAAAAGCAATTAGAGCATGCATTTAATTAAAATAATAGGCAATGGCATGAATAAACTACTCAAGTAAAGCTATAAACTCTAACTAAGCAAGTAGAACAGCTAACACATGCCAAAGCTAAATAAATGCAAGTGATTAAAACTAAATCTACCAAAATAGAATAAGCCTTAACTAATCCAAATAATCAGGAAGGACAACCACTGGAGCAGAAACCAGAAGCGTCCACTGACGACTTACACTGCGTCTCAAGCACTCGCAGTCGACAAAGCGACAAGCTGAGCGCGTAAACAGTACCAAACCAAGTGACCAGTCGGAGTGGCACCCGTCGGTGTCAGTCCACAGTCTCCGACCACGTGTGCACACACTGACTCTAGACTGAGCCAGGCCCTCTAGCTAGTTTTCTCCCTTGGTAGGATGCTACCATTGGCTGGGAGCCCACGGAACTAGCTTACAAACCGTGTATGGGAAACACCCCTCCGCTATCCTCAAGCGGGTCGGTACTCAACAGACCTAGGGCAACAACAGTGGCTCCATTGCATGGAAAGAAAGACTACTCTATTGGTATGAGAAACATGCCATCGTACATTAAAACAATATGAACATGGCACAATTACGTAAAGGAACGCATAACAAAAGGTTGGCAACTTATTAAACCCAACAGGCAAGCGGCGGTCGGATGCCCACGCGCTACATGGAAGTAACTGTCGGAGGCTGGCGTGTTACACCAAGAACGACGCGTCTGTCTCCGTCCATCACTTCCGCCTGAGTTCCAGCTCAAAAGACCCAAAAGGGAATGTGATGGTAGGGGCCCTATGCGTTACATCGATGCAATGCGTTGGGTCACCGCCGTTACATCCACCCGAGGCCAAAAACCAAAGTACAGCGTTCAAAATCAGACGCAGGTGAAGCGACGCGCTCGCTCAGGTGCGTCGGACGGAAGCGACGGTCGGCCGACTGGCCGTCGGGCTAACCGCCTCACCCGGTCAACGTAAAACGACGAACGAGTGATGGATGGGGATCCCACCGTTACTCTCCAAATAACGCACCCTCATCGGGCCGTTGTTTGGAAATGACGCATCCACTAAGGACCGTCAGGCGTGTGACGGTTCCTGGCAGGACCGTCACACCACCTGGAACACGGGCGGGTACGGTTTGAAAATCGGAGCCCTCCCGGACAATAAAAATCTTCGGGTAATGTCGTAGAAACCTGTAACCTGCCAAACCATACAACCCAAACAACAAAATAACACCCAAATACCACACATGTAAAGCCCACAATGCATCAAATTCAAGAATTAAGCTAAAACCCCAAAATTATGAAATATGAACATTAAGCATGCTACGGGGTTCTAATCAAACGAACGAGCTATAGGAAATGATCCTAGCGAGATCAGGATTCCATCCCCCTACCTTTTGCGAGCCGAAACCGACGAAATGGTCGCATGCAAGGAGGTAGGCTCACCGGGCCTTCAAGCTCCACCTCGCTCCCACGATCACCGAACCACGCCGAGATGGGTACCCACGCATTCCACTCGACGCGAGGAATCCAACGGCGCCAACCACGCTTCGAACCGACGTCGTCTCGCCCGAATCCCAAGAGAGAGGGGGAGAGGCGATCGGCCTAGAGAGAGAGAGCGTGAGGGTGAGTGAGATCGACGAGAGAGAGAGAGGGGGTGAGGGTGAGAGATTAAAAGAAAAAAAATAAAATTAAAAAATATATAATATAATTATTATATATATTAAAACCTTATTAATTTCTAATAACCCTCAATTAACTCCAAATAAATCCGGAAAAATATCAGAAAAATTCCTAAAAATCCAGGAAAATAGCCAAAAATTCCAGAACAAATACTAGAACAAAACCACTAAGGATCCATTAAGGCACGGGCCTTACAGTCCCTCCCTCCTAATAAAAATTTTGCCCTCGAAATTTACAACAACGAAAAAAGGAGGAAACTGAGAAAGGACATATACCTCACTGGAATAAGAAAGGAAAAAGCTGATGCATCTCATCTTCACGTTCCAAAGTGGACTCATTACTAGAGTGACGCTTCCAAGCTACTCTTACCAGAGGAATAACCTTATTTCTCAACCGCTGCTCACGACGGTCTTCAATTCTGATAGGAAACTCTAGCGTAGACAAATCAGCAGTCACTTCGGGCCAAACTGAATCATCGAGAACATGAGAAGCATCCTGTACATATTTCCTCAACTGAGATACGTGGAACACATCATGAATAGATTGCATGGCCGCGGGTAGTTGCAGACGATAAGCTACTTGACCAATAGCTTTAACGATCGGAAAAGGGCCAACATACCGCGGACTAAGCTTTCCACGCTTCCCAAACCTGGAAACACCTTTCATTGGAGATATTTTAACAAACACCATATCTCCTGGCTCAAATTGTAGTGGACGTTTGCGCTAATCTGCATAACTTTTCTGTCGACTCTGAGCCGTCAACAATCTCTGCCTGATCAGACGAACCACATCAGAACACTGCTGCACCATATCAGGTTCGGTCAACAATCTGTCCCCAACATCAAACCAATTCAGAGGAGTACGACAAGGATGACCATACAGTGCTTCATAAGGAGCCATTTCAATACTGGAGTGAAAACTATTATTATAGGCAAATTCAACAAGTGGCAAATGCTGACTCCACGAACCCTGCCAATCAAGGCAACACAATCTCAGCATATCCTCTAAAGTCTGAATAGTCCTCTCTGACTGTCCATCTGACTGAGGGTGATACGCTGAACTGAAAGCTAACTCAGTGCCCAAAGCTTTCTGGAAACTGCGCCAGAAGCCGGAGGTAAAACGTGGGTCACGATCTGACACAAGTGAAACAGGAACTCCATGCAGTGGCACGATCTTCTGCACATAAAGCTCGGCCAACCTCTGCACACTCCAAGCAACTTTAATTGGCAACAATCTGGCAGTTTTAGTCAATCTGTCGACAAGCAACCAGATACCATCAAAACCTTGAGAAGTCCGAGGCAAACCCACCACAAAGTCGGTAGTAACATGGTCCCATTTCCACATCGGAATCTCTAATGGCTGAAGTAAACCACCTGGCTTTTGATGTTCGGCTTTAACCTACTGACAAGTCAAGCACTTAGAAACAAATATAGCCACGTCTTTCTTCAAACCTGGCCACCAGAACTGCTTTTTCAAATTCTGATACATCTTGGTGACACCTGGATGAATAGCAAAATGGGAACCATGGGCTTCACTCAGAATCTCATGCCTCAAATCATCATCAGCGGGAACATACCATCTGCCCTGAAAACTGACAACCAGCTCGTCATCAAATTCCACATCATATCTTGATATAACACGGGCTAAATCAGAATCCGCTTGCTGAGCTTCTTTAATCTGCTGATATAAAGCTGAACCCAAAATCAAACTAGCACAAACCGCCATCTTCGGATCAGCAGGAAACTCTGCACTGAAAGCCTCGCTCGGAAGCCATTTCCACAATTTCCATTCATGAAGCATCAAATGACTGACCTGCACTTTCCTGCTCAGAGCATCAGCCACAACATTCATTTTACCCGGCTGATAGGAGAGTGTAAAGTAAAAATCTTTCATGAATTCCATCCATCGGCGCTGCCTGAGATTCAAATCTTTCTGGGAGAATATATACTGTAAACTCTGGTGATCAGTAAAAATCTGAAATTTCTCACCATACAGATAATGTCTCCAAATCTTTAAGGCAAAAATAACTGCAGCTAGCTCCAGATCATGCGTGGGATAATTCTCTTCATGTCGTTTCAATTGCCGAGATGCATATGCGATAACTTTACCATGTTGCATCAGCACTGCACCCAAACCTACTCGAGAAGCATCAGTACAAACCAGAAAACCACCAGAGTCAGAAGGCAAAGTCAACACAGGAGAAGAAGTCAATAGCCTTTTCAATTCAACAAAGCTAGTCTCACACTGATCCGACCAGACAAAAGGTACATCTTTACGAGTCAGTCTAGTCATCGGGGCTGCAATCTTCGCAAAATCTTGGATGAATCTGCGGTAATACCCAGCCAAACCTAGGAAGCTTCGTATTTCTGTCACAGTTCTAGGCCTCTGCCAACTCAACACGGCATCAATCTTTGCAGGGTCTACTGCCACTCCGTCACCAGAAATCACGTGACCAAGAAAATGAATCTCCCGAAGCCAGAATTCACATTTACTGAACTTCGCATAAAGCTCGTGATCCCTTAGAGTCTGCAGAACGATCCTCAAATGCTGCACATGATCTTCATCAGAGGCAGAATAGATCAAAATATCATCAACAAAGATCACCACAAACTGATCAAGAAATGGACGAAAGATACGCTGCATCAGGTCCATAAAAGCTGCTGGGGCATTAGTCAAACCAAACGGCATGACCAGAAATTCAAAGTGACCATAACGAGTGCTGAAAGCCGTCTTCTCCACATCAGATTCCCGGATTCGCAATTGGAAGTAGCTAGACCGGAGATCAATCCGTGAAAAGATAATAGCAGACTGTAACTGGTCAAACAAATCATCAATCCTGGGAAGCAGATATTTATTCTTGATAGTCACCTGATTCAATTGCCTGTAATCAATACAAAGTTTCAGGCTTCCATCTTTATTCTTCACAAACAACACTGGAGCACTCCACGGAGAAAAGCTGGGGCGAATATAACCCTTTTCTAGTAACTCAAGTAGCTGTACTCGCAGTACTTTCAATTCAGCTGGAGCCATACGGTACAGTGCCTTTGCTAAGGGAGCTGTACCTGGAATCAGTTCAATCACCATCTCTATCTCTCGCTCTAGGGGTAAGCCTGGCAACTCGTCAGGAAACACATCAGGGAACTCACAAACAACAGGAATATCACTGACTTCCTGTCGTGGTTTCTCAACAGTCACCACAGAAGCTAAGAATCCCTGGCAACCTGCACTAAGCAACCTATAGGCTCGAATAGCAGAAATAATCATACGAGAAGATCGGGATCGAATACCTCGGAAATAAAAAGCTGATTTCCCTTGTGGCTGAAAATAGACTTTCTTCGATCTGCAGTCAACCACAGCTCCATAATGCTCCAACCAATCCATTCCCAGAATAACATCATAATCTGCCAACTGCAATGCATATAATCTCGCCGGCAACTGGTGATTATTGATCAAAATAGCAGACTCTTCCAAACACAGAGGTGTAATCATGAAATCTCTCGAAGGCATCTCAACATACATCTCACAAGTTATCTCTGAAGTCGGTTCCTCAATACATGCCAAGAAAGCCTCAGAAATAAAAGAGTGAGAAGCACCAGAATCAAATAAGACGCTAGTTGAAAGACCATAAAGCATAATCGTACCTTCTACCAAATGGGACGCAACAGCTTCCGCTCTAGTCATATGAGAAACTTTGCCTTTCTGCTTCTTCGATCCAGCTGAGGATTGCTGAGAAGACGCCGACGCTTGAGAAATGAACTGTTGAGCTTGCGGTGCAGGAGGAGGTCTGAATTGCGACTGCTGAGGTTGAGGAAACTGAGGGGCTTGCAATTGCTTCGGCCTCAGCGGGCAATCCCGAACCACATTACCCGGCTGGTCACACCGAAAGCAAACAACGGGAAGAGAACACGGCTGGCCCTTGTGATGACCACCGCATCTCCGACACGTCCATGGCTGACTGACAGCTGAACTCTGACGAGTCTGAGTAGAAGGTGTTGTCAGCTGCTGAACTACATCTGTACCGGACGACTGCTGGAAAAACTTCTTCTTCTTCTTGAACCTCTTAAACTTGGTCTTGGAAGGAGAGGAAGCACTGCTAACCTCTGACTGGACTGAGGGAACACCTGGCACTGGCGGTCGGTACACCTGCTGAGATTGTACTGCGGGCTGAACTGACCCTACCTGAGGATATCCACCCGGTCTCGTCATCTCCAGCTCAAGTGCCACAGCTGTCTGGCACGCACTATCAAGGTCTACAACACGACTAGCAATCAGGGGCATCTTCAATTCTGGCCTCAAACCTCGCAAGAATTGCTGTGCCTTCAAAGCTTCACTAGCCAGCACATGGGGCGCATACTGACCCAATTCCATAAACTTATTCCGATACTGAAGCACAGTCATACTGCCCTGAGTCAGCTCCATGAATTGATACATTTTTGCCATTTGCAAACAGGCAGGAGTGTAGGCACGCTCGAAAGCAGCTGCGAACTCTGCCCATGTGATCTGCCGAAGGGGTCTTGAATGAAAAGCGATCTGCCACTCGGCTTTCCACCACGAAATGGTCGTACCCTGGAGTTGAAAAGCGGCAAGCATAACTTTTTCATCTTCAGCACATTCCAATGAAACAAAAACATGCTCAATAACATCCAACCATCGCCTTGCAACCTCTGGATCAGCTTGACCATCGAAAGGAGGCGGATTGAACATCAGGAATTCCATTAAAGCCTTGCCTCGACTGCCAGGCACTTCAACCGGAGGAGCAACAAACGGCGTTGGAGGAGGAACAACTGGTGTAACAGGAACAACAGAAACTGCAGGAGGAGGTGCAGAACCACTATCTTCCCTGGGCGCATCTCGAGGAGCTCGAGGAACTCGAGGAGGTCTTCCTCGACGAGGCGGCATAATTACTCTGCCGAGATCATCAAACAACAATAAAATCAATCAATCATACAGAAAACACCTTAAGCCAGCAATAGACGACACATGACTAGCTCTAGACAAACACAAATTTCAATTCCTTATACGATTCCTCAAACAACATCTCTAATACCAACTGTAACGACCCAGAGTTCAGGATACCGATAGACCGATAACATCGATACACCGATACCAAGAACTGGGGAAGCCACCCAAGAGGCTGATGAGGCCCCTGAAGGGTTAGTAAGGTTATGTCGAGGGAATGTATAACGAACTGTAATTTGGAACGCGTAGATTACAATTAAGTAATAAAATTAACACAAGTGAGGAAGCAATTCAAAATAACCAGAGTGATATATATATATATATATATATATATATATATATATTTACTAATTCAGATAAACAAAAGTACTAGTCCACCCGGGTACAACTACACGGGGCATACCCCGGCAAGGGTACAACAAAAGCCTCAAAAAGGTGGCTCGACTAGAGCTGGCAGCTAGACGCGGTCTCCGAAATAGCTCACAAAGCACCGGGAGACGGCGGGCGCGGCTCACCTGAAAGGAGAAGAGGGAGTCACCGCCAGACTCAGTAGGGGTCACGCGGATCCCTACCTCGCACTAAACAAGCATTCATGCATAAATAATAGCAATTAGAGCATGCATTTAATTAAAATAACAGGCAATGGCATGAATAAACTACTCAAGTAAAGATGTAAACTCTAACTAAGCAAGTAGAACAGCTAACACATGCCAAAGCTAAATAAATGCAAGCGATTAAAACTAAATCTACCAAAATAGAATAAGCCTTAACTAATCCAAACAATAAGGAAGGACAACCACTGGAGCAGAAACCAGAAGCGTCCACTGACGACTTACACTGCGTCTCAAGCACTCGCAGTCGACAAAGCGACAAGCTGAGCGCGTAAACAGTACCAAACCAAGTGACCAGTCGGAGTGGCACCCGTCGGTGTCAGTCCACAGTCTCCGACCACGTGTGCACACACTGACTCTAGCCTGAGCCAGGCCCTCTAGCTAGTTTTCTCCCTTGGTAGGACGCTACCATTGGCTGGGAGCCCACGGAACTAGCTTACAAACCGTGTATGGGAAACACCCCTCCGCTATCCTCAAGCGGGTCGGTACTCAACAGACCTAGGGCAACAACAGTGGCTCCATTGCATGGAAAGAAAGACTACTCTATTGGTATGAGAAACATGCATCGTACATTAAAACAATATGAACATGGCACAATTACGTAAAGGAACGCATAACAAAAGGTTGGCAACTTATTAAACCCAACAGGCAAGCGGCGGTCGGATGCCCACGCGCTACATGGAAGTAACGGTCGGAGGCTGGCGCGTTACACCAAGAACGACGCGTCTGTCTCCGTCCGTCACTTCCGCCTGAGTTCCAGCTCAAAAGGCCCAAAAGGGAATGTGACGGTAGGGGCCCTGTGCGTTACATCGATGCAACGCGTTGGGTCACCGCCGTTACATCCACCCGAGGCCAAAAACCAACGTACAGCGTTCGAAATCAGACGCAGGCGAAGCGACGCGCTCGCTCAGGCGCGTCGGACGGAAGCGACGGCCGGCCGACTGGCCGTCGGGCTAACCGCCTCACCCGGTCAACGTAAAACGACGGACGAGTAACGGATGGGGATCCCACCGTTACTCTCCAAATAACGCACCCTCATCGGGCCGTTGTTTGGAAATGACGCGTCCACTAAGGACCGTCAGGCGTGTGACGGTTCCTGGCAGGACCGTCACACCACCTGGAACACGGGCGGGTACGGTTTGAAAACCGGAGCCCTCCCGGACGATAAAAATCATCGGGTAACGTCGTAGAAACCTGTAACCTGCCAAACCATACAACCCAAACAACAAAATAACACCCAAATACCACACATGCAAAGCCCACAATGCATCAAATTCAAGAATGAAGCTAAAACCCCAAAATTATGAAATATGAACATTAAGCATGCTACGGGGTTCTAATCAAACGAGCGAGCTATAGGAAATGATTCTAGCGAGATCAGGATTCCATCCCCCTACCTTTTGCGAGCCGAAACCGACGAAATGGCCGCATGCAAGGAGGTAGGCTCACCGGGCCTTCAAGCTCCACCTCTCTCCCACGATCACCGAACCACGCCGAGATGGGTACCCACGTGTTCCACTCGACGCGAGGAATCCAACGGCGTCAACCACGCTTCGAACCGACGTCGTCTCGCCCGAATCCCAAGAGAGAGGGGGAGAGGCGATCGGCCTAGAGAGAGAGAGCGTGAGGGTGAGTGAGATCGACGAGAGAGAGAGAGGGGGTGAGGGTGAGAAATTAAAAGAAAAAGAAAAAAAATAAAATATATATAATAGAATTATTATATATATTAATAAAACCTTATTAATTTCTAATAACCCTCAATTAACTCCAAATAAATCTCGAAAAATATCAAAAAAATTCCTAAAAATCCAGGAAAATAGCCAGAAATTCCAGAACAAATACTAGAACAAAACCACTAAGGATCCATTAAGACACGGGCCTTACAGATTACTCCTTGCTGGTTTAGGCTTGGGAGCCTATTTTTTAGGTTAAATTTTGCTATCCTCTTATTCGAGGTGTCATTTAAGGATTCTACTATAAGAATTGATATAAGATGATAACTAGGTTAATGTGCTTCTCCATATTTGTGAAACTGGCTACTTCTGTGCGTTGATAAGGTTACCATATAGTACATGATATATTTTCTAATTTTATTTGATGTATCTGAAGTTTTCTCAGAAGTATCCAGCTAATCTTGAGAATTTGACACAAATTGTCAAAGGGTTGGAAGGCAGAGGTAATTTCAGTTATTACTTTTTATCTGTCATTTTATTTGCAGGTTGAAAGGAAAAGAACTTGAAGTTGATGATAATAGGAGTACTTTTTTATATTATGTTTCACATTTTGATCACTTCATGTTATGGATGGATGACAGACAATACAAGTTATTATATTGGTATTTGTACATGTTATTTGATGACTACAAATATAATGTTATTACCGAGCTAATCGTCATTTGGTTTCATTGCAGAAAACTCCGCTTTTGTCCCTGTTTCTTGTTTTAATTGTCTTCCATCAGCAACAATGCTATAGCCATCCTCCATTGTCGGCTTTCCTCCTTGACACCATCATGTGGCTGCTGAATCAATTTTTTGCTATTATTGTTGCTCGTTCTTCTTCATCACTAATGTTTGCTGTTGGTCTTGCTACCCTCAACTTTCACTGTCATTGTGATTAACAACTAGCATTACTGATATTATTTGCAATTTGGAAGCAGGATTCACTAATTTTTCTATCATTTCTATTCCAAAAATGCTCCAGCTCTCTGTTCCTACTACTTCTAATGAACTTTGAATGGTGGTTTCAAAAAAAACAAGAGAAAATTTGAATTAAGGATACCTTACTCCCATCTCATTCCTATCTTTGTTCTCCTATAGACTCCCTGCATCTAAGGTCTGTGACACCATCTAACAAGATTGCCACTATCATTTTCACTGCCTTCGCCCCCATTGCTATTTTCAGGATTTGTCAGTGGGCTCCTGGCCTTCATTCTTGGCAAGGCACTTTGCTAGGCCTGTGGTGTTAAGGTTTTTGTTGTTTCCTCTTTCTTATTACTAATTCTTTGTTTGCATCTACAACTTTCCTGTTGAAAGAGGGGCTCTGCATCTATTGGATGGAAATGATGTGTTCCTTAGCTTGAAAGATATCTACAAAAAGGTATCAAAGAAAAAGTGGGTGCTCATGGGAATGTTTTATGGTTTACAGGCACTTAAAGTCTCTAGGATACATTGTTAGGCGCCATGGTCTTCCCTGGGCTTTGAAGAGTGAGGAGCATTGTCACTCTGATGCTTCCCAGTAGTCTAATTCCCTCTTTATTCAGTTAGATGACAATGAAAAATCAGATATGGAAATGGAGGGTGATGCACACATCACAGAGCTTTTTGAAAACATGCAGATCAATGGGTTGAAATTGGATTATGATGTATTTCTACCTAATAGCAAATTCAAGAAGGCATCCCCTGACAAGCCAAACTCTTTTCTTTCTTTGATAAAGTAATTCTCTTTCACAGAACACTCTGTGTTGATGTGGAATTATTACTAGAGTTATATGAGTTTATAATGATAATTAATGTTTCATTCTTTACTTGGATTAGGCATGCTTGATCTGTAGAGAGATTACAAATGGCTAATTCATTTATTTTCCAACTTTTGTATGCTGAGACTTTCCTTTGGCACCGGAAGAAACATTTACCTGTAAAAGTGGATTTCTTTTGTGAGTTGCCTGGTTTCTACCAGTTGTCTCTATTTTTTTACCTATCTTAGGTTGCCTTTCATCTTCTCACAAAGATTGTTCATCATGTTTGAAGAGAGATGTCTCTGCCATGGGTTTCACTTTTTTTTCTATTTTTTGCTGTGCAATCCTAGATGGCATCTGATTGCTATATATTGCTTCTTTGTATTTCATTATTCATGTAGTGGAGTTCACAGTTTGAAATCAATTGACTTCAAGTTGAATGCATGTTCTTTTTCTATTAAACTGTAAGAAGGGAAAGAAAATATCTAAGCTTTCTCTAATCCCAACTTTGTCCCAATATAAAATAGAGCTATTTATCTCAGATTTAATTGATTGGCCATGTGTTATCATTGAACTATGAATATTTTTGTTTGCTCATAGGAGTTTATTTTGCTCATCCGAAATGCCATGATCATAGCTTCTGAGCAATTTAGGAATGAAAAAGTAGAAAAATCTTCTGGTGATCACACTGTCCAAAACATAGAATAATCCATGACTGTTGAACACATTCCTGCACTCTTTGCTATGCTGTTCAACTCACACATATTATCCACAATAGAGTGATAAAGATCATAGACCATACTCACACATGCCCTGGCCACCCTAGAGAAGTGAGTGCATTATCACTATAAGGCTATCACTTCTTCTTTTTTTATTTTTTCAACTGTCCGATCTAATGGGCTACCTAATAAAAAATATTTTATTCTTTTTTGCTATTGCCCCACTGGCCGGTACAGCAAGTTGCTGCACCGCCAGTGGTGCAACAAGAATTACTCTTTTAGGAAATGAAGTCTAAAATGTTTGGCTGCCTAACTAAGTGACTTTTCGAATGACTTTGTAAATGAGATTTATGTATGCAACTACTGACTATCCATTTCTCCTAAAATAATTTGATGCAGATAGTGGATGAGATTTACAAAGTTGCATCTATTTCACTTAGTCCTAATGTCCCTGGACAGAAATTTGTAAGTAGATCTAAGACTTGTGACCAGAAAATGCTTATCTTTGTCATTATGTGGATCATGACCGCATGATCCCGCACATCCAACAACTTCTAGAACAGTAAGCATTGCAAGGGAACACCACCAAACATGTCAATAAATCACTTAAATAATAACATGCAGCAAGCATTTATTAGAAGTGCATTATATCTGCTAACTTATTTATTTATGAGTACAGAAGAGAAGATGAAGACTACAATAGCACTAGCACCCTAGCCATGGCATCAGACACCACAAAAAAGAACCAAGTAGTAACAAAACAAAGGGGAGAATAGGAGGCTCAACACATTGAAATCATTCAAGGATCCCCCTTAAAAAAAGAAACCTGACAAAGCAAACTTTTGAAACGAAGGCCCTATCTATCTCTAGGTTAAAAAAAAACACCACATCCTTTTAGAATCTCCATCAAAACGCCCGGGAACTTGAGAGGAAGATAGTGGGAAGTAGGGTTTTGTCCTCAAGGTCTATTAGCCCATGTTTAGGACTGATTGGGTATGATTTCATAGTAATCAACTCTGCTCAAGCATCTTTTTGAATTCTTCCATGATTATACATATATTTAGAATGCATTGTTTATATGATGAATGCAGGGTTTTCCACCTGAGATATGGTTATTCTCTCTTTTTATGCTAATAATTGTTTGGTGGCTCTATATGATGAATGTAGGGTTTTCCACCTAAGAATGACAATATTGCCAGTGGAGGAAAGACATGCTTGCAATCATGGCTAGCTTCAAGAAATTCAATGATGAGTTCATGGAGTAATTTGAAGACCAGAAATCATGGAGCAGTAAGAAAACCAGAAATCATACTCAAGGATATGAAAAAGGCCTACAAAGAGTAGATGAACATTAACAGAGATCTGTGATGCTATTATGGCCTAATTAGGTTGTGTAAAACTTGGGAAAACATGAGCCCCACACTCTATCTCTGCCACTTTTAAGCTCCCCCAATGATTAGTAAATATGTCTCAGGTTTGGAGAAATCAATCTCTCTTGGGAAAACATGAGCAGGGGTTAGATTTTGTGAGGGATCATGGTAGTATGCATGCCTTTCCTCTTCCCTTTTGTTGCATAGTTTGAACTTGTATATTTTCTATGTATAAATAGTATGCATTGTTAACCTTCTTTCCCTAAAAGCTCTCACCTTGGTTGTAGTGCCCCAAAATTTATATAAATAATTTTTGGTTTATTTTAAGAATTTTCTAGAATTTATTAAGAATTCTAAAGCTTAAATTGATTATTGAATAATTAATCCAGCTTTGATAAATGAAACCCAAAAGGTTTAAGGACCAAGACCATTAAGTTTGGCCCATATTCTAGAAGGTTATTTAGCCTATTCACGAATTTTAAGGATAAACACCTTTTTTTTAGATAATTATATGGATAAAACAAATGAAAGAGTTTGAATTAAGTTGAATTCTACACACAGTGAATGTAGCGGTCTATCGTGCGACCGCCACAAACATGTAACGCGCCAAGCTTAGACCGTTACACTCTGTCAGTTCCGTGAATGGAAGAAAGAGCAAAAAGATTAGATTTTTCCTAGTCTATCTCTTAGGGATCGAGTAGGGAGGACTAATAAACATGTTAAGGACTCTCAGAAGTCGATCTAAGCTTTGACAAGGACTCTAGAATCGATCTAATCCATAAAACCCTAGCAAAACCTTATAAATAGACCCTAGTTTTGACCTGCGCGACCTCTACATTGGCTCGCATGAAACTAAGGTAAGGAGATGGTATTTCGGATAAGTTCTTTAGAACTTTTTATTCCATATATACAGGACTAATCTTCCTCAAAATTTCTTGCTAGGAGATCAACTACACAAGGAGTTAGAAGCACCCAAAGTTGCTGGTCCGACCATAACAACCCAGGAACCTGAACAAAAGTCTACAGAAGATCAGGATATTAAAGCACAAAAATGAGGTAATAAGCCTAAGTGTCTTTAGAACTTTCTGTTTCCCTTAGTTTCACCTTCTTACCCTCAAAATTTCACGTCTTTAGGTCAAGAGACTGAGGAGTTAGAGCGACGTGAAGTTGCTGAAAAATCACAGGAAGGGAAGAACTAGGACGTGTCTTGCTGTCCTAAATTGGAAGTTGAAAGCCCAAGAAAGAGGTAGGTCATCTCATGAACGGCAAGAATAACATGTTAGGGATAAAAGCCCTCTGCTTCTACTTGATTACATTCACTATAAACCATGAATTTCATGTTTTATTAGAATCATACGTACATACATGTCTTTAGCCTTAAATGAAGATAAAAGATATTCTCTTGTTCATTCAATGCAACCTATGCATCTAGATAGACTATTCTTCGTTTTATCATGACTAGAGTAGTTAAGTCTTTTTAAAACATGACATGTTTTCAAAGCATAGTCTTTATCTTTTTACTTTCCTGACAACAGGACTCTAACGGCCTATACTTAGACCGTCAGAGGGATGTAACGGTCTGACAATAAGCCGTCACACTCCCTGTTATACTTAAGCTTCTCGGTTAACTCTGACGGACCATAACCAGAGCGTTACAACACTCTGACGGCTCCACGATAAACCGTCACAGAACTGTGACGCGCCCATGTTCGACCGTTAGAATAACTATGTTCTGTCAACCCGAGATAGAGTTAAAAATAGTCACGTTTACTTACGAATAAGCCTAGTTATCTAAGTTTTGACCTATTTTCATAACTTTGAGTTTATAAAATGATTCATGTATGTGTAATGCACTTTGAGTTATTTTAAAGTACATGTTAACTTCATTGCTAAAACTCTATAGTTTTATATTAAAACATGATTTTTACTGATGTACTGATGGAGTTTTATCATGGTTTCACATTGTTACATATTTTTCTTGTCTATAGAGTCAATTCTCTAAGTACATGGCATATATTCCGGTATATGACCATTAGTTAACACTTTTGCATTATAGGAGCATACTCTTGAACTTGAGGACCTCTCTATTAGATATTCCTTCCAATAGACTAGGAAATCTGGTTTCAAGATTTCTGTAATTCTCCGCGAGCCTGGGATTCTCACTAGGACGCCGAGTTGGTTGTACCATTAAAATCCAATTGTTTAGAAAGCACTATCGATATTTTCTGGTTTTGACTGTGTAACGGCCTAATACTATACCGTCAGGCTCATCTAACGGTGCAGTATACAACCGTCACATATACTGAGTCCAAATTTATTCTTTCTGGATTCAGCCCGATCTAACGGCCCAATTATAGACCGTCACGTTGATGTAACAGCCCATTAATTGACCGTCATAGTACTTTAACTTGAGGTTTGACCCAAGGGTTGATATTCCAAAGTTCCTAGATGGATTATTGATGGTCTATGATTTGTCATATTGTTCAAGATACTTAATTTTAAATTATGGAGGATAAAGAATGTACTGTTATGCTGCCGAATTATTTCCATGGCATAACCTAGTTTTAATATGTTATTTGAAATTCATTGTTTCAAATAGAAGCATTCTTATGATTGACTACTTTATCATGAACCCATTGTTGAAGTTGTACATTCTTGGCCATATTGTTTACATGTGTGGAAGTAGCTTGATTTATACTTGAAGATGCGATCGAGGACTGATTGTGTTCAAGGGCTCTATACTAGTCCCCTCGACTGATTGTCGGAAACATACTATTATAAACCATGGGGTATGATGCTACTGGCATCGCATTGTGCTGGGAGTACTTTCTCTATAAATAAGTGAAGATCTACGGCATCGTGAAGTGAAAATCCACGACACGTACATGACTTTCTAGCTTGTTACATGATATTCCACAGAAATTCACGAAGTACTTGCTACTAAGTGAAGAGTACATTCTTGATTAATACATGACTTTCTAGTACATTCTTGTTCATGAAAGGCCATATCATATTCTTATTATATTCTTGAGAGTTCATACTTGCTCATTCTGTCTTACCTGATCATCTTTATTACTTTGGTGTAATCGTATGATTGATCGCATTCGCATGACTTTACCTTATTTCTTTAGAGCTAAAATGCTAATCACTTTAATAGTGCCTTCATGTTGATGCGAAGATACCTACTGGGCAAGTGTGCTCATTATCTATTTTTCAATCTTTTCAGGAGATGGAAGTGATTCAAATTCGGATTCAAGTTATACAAGTAGTGGATCCGAGAGCGAATGAAAGTCTTATCAATATGAGAGTGAAGACTTAGGAAAGTCACTATTGTTTAGATTGAGTCTTTGTAATTTTCTTTTTTCCTTGAGTCTGATGCATTAATGAGGTTTGAAAAGTTATTGTATTAGAATTTTTAATGAAATAAAGTTGGAGTTTGAGTAATTATTGTGCAATTACATTTTTATGTGTGATTATCTTGCGCTCTGATCGTTCTTGCTCGCAAGAGGCTTATCATGCCGGCTGTTCACGTTCCTTGAGTTAGTCTTCCGCTGTAATAAAGGCTCAGAGGGTGACATTGGTCCTTGTGTTTTTTTTACTCTTCTAGATTTTCAAGGTTTTTTACATTGAGCCCCCTAAGATCATTTGTAAAACTCTCTGATTGGAAGCACCTTTCACCACTAAGGTGATAATCCCTGTAGTTTGCTTTGGAATGGCATATTTTTTGACCCAATTAAAAATAGAATAAGGACTAAAACACATGTTCCATGAAGAATATGTGTCCTTCTATCATGTGATATTCCATTACCAAAGTGTGCAATTTAGGGAGTGGAGGATGGCTCTGTGGTCATGAATGTACATGTGCCATCTGTTCAAGTTCTAAGAAGTTTGAAAGAACACAGCACACACAAGTATTAAGGAGAGTAATGCTATGGTACCATACCTTTTATCATATGTTTTGCACACTCTGGAAACCATCTATACTCTGATCAGATGATTCCTGTTAAATGTGTCAGTTGCAGAAAAGATGTTCTAAATTTGTTCCAATAGTGATAAGAGCCATATGTTGGATGGTCTCCAATGGATGTGGCAAATGTATAGGAAAAAGCATGCTACATAGAAGCACCACTTTGACTGGCAGTTAGCTTCTACTCATTTCTATGGTGTGGTAAAATCTTTGTGCTCCCTGACATCAAATTAGGCTGGTTCTGGCTAGCTAAATGAATTTGCTAATTCTTTATGCTCGAAATTATTTCTACTTCTCAAAAGAACCGCAAAGGTACCTCTAAACAAATTGTCACTTACCAAAAAAGAAAAGGTAACAGAGAAAATAATTATTTCAAGGGCATATAGAAATTATGCTTGAATATTCTCTTCTTTCAATATTTAATAATTTTTTGGTACTAGCCACTTCCAATGAAGAAAAGGTAATAGAGAGAATAATTGCAGAGATCAGTTTCTGTCATTCTAGGATATGAGTTTTTGAGATAATGACCTTGTTGAATATTTTGGATATTTTGTGTTCAAATGGGGATGCTGAAATTTTGATAGACTAACATGTAATTTTCTGTAAAAATAGTTTTGATGTCATGTTCAAGATGCATATTGTAAGTTAAATGTTTCAATTAACTTGACATCTACTGTCATGGCATTTTGTGAAGATTACATGTGCATTTTTGCTTAGTCTAGCAAGCTCATTAACTTCACAGGGTGTGAGATGTGGATGGCCGAGTAGAAGATAACATGAATTTTCAAAATTTTATATCTGCATCACTTTGTTTGCACAATATACAAGTGTATTACATAAGCTTTCAGTTTACCAAGTGCTTTACATTTTCACTACTAGGTATAGACAATCTCAATTATTCAATAGTGCTCTATCTTTATATAATGTTCACTATGTGGAACTTCCACTAGTATTGTATTATATCGAACGTTATGTATAGGCAATTTCAATTGTTAGCTTGACGTTTATCTTTCTTGATGTTCACTTATTTGAAATTTCTAAAGCAACATGCTTTTCTGTCGTTACCATTCTCACCCTCGTTGTTGTCCCCATGTCTTCACAATATCCAGATTTTGTTAGTGATATTCTTAATATCCTTTTCTATGGCTGTAATTCAATTTATTGGTGATTATCCAATTGTTTGTTATTCTAGAACATGTGTGGATGACATAAAAAAGCTCAGATTGTTCACATCCATTAAGACCCCATATCTGCCAGATGATAGATTTGACCTTGAAGCTTCTGACTGGATGATGCACATGCAGATTGTAAATGGTGCCGAGGGTGCGATAGTTGGGGGCACAACAGGTGAGGGTCACCTTATGAGCTAGGATAAGCACATCATGCTTATTGGGGCACACAGTAAATTGCTTTGGCTCATCAACCAAAGTAATTGGAAACACTGGAAGCAACTCTACAAGAGAAGCCATCCATGCGATCGAACAGGGTTTCGCTGTAGGCATGCATGCAGCACTTCATATCAATCCTTATTACTTGTCCATTATGAAGAAAATGTTTGTACTTAAAGAGCACCAAGGGAAAACTATTTTATATAGTTTAAAGAGTTGCTGAGTTTGTATATTTTAGTTGCATAGTGAAAATTTGAAGTTCCATGGTCCGAGTTGTATTTATAAGTCATGGATGCTATATGTGTAATTGTGATATTTCAAGATTTGATTTTATAATACAACTTCATTAAGACATTATGTTTGTCAATGAGTACTATGTCCTATTTATGTTTATGTTACAAGGTGGACAATTTATATACTCGTGTTGTATAATGGTCAGTGTTTGTGTATGTAAGTGAATTACGAAGAATAGGATCTATGTATTGATTGCATGTTATGAATGTTAGCTATAATTTTTGTATTTTAGGATGGTTATTTTTGTGCAATAATTAAAAATTGGAGCTGCTACAGATTGGTTGTTTGGATAGTTTGTGGAAGAAAATGCCCCTAAAATACATTCTTTCAAGTGATTATTTCAGGGTGACTTTTAGATGACTATTCTTAAAATAAGTTATTTGGGGCAGTTTGAAGGAAGAATTGCCCCTAAAACATGTTCATTTCTGAAGGCTGGGGAGTGAGGAAGAGAGGGACTAGGGAGTGAGGAAGAGAGGGAGGGTGGCGGGCTGGGGTAGGTTTATGTTTTTAAGAAAGTTGTGGCGGGTTGGGTTCATTTCCGAACGCGTGGGAGTTCTTAGCACCAAAAACTTTTACTGTATAACTACCACACACTGTAATATATATAAAGATAATAATTATAGTATCGTTAAATCTAAGGGATATATATTCCTCCTATAATACAAATAAGTAGGTATTTACCCATGACAATATTCTTGTGTAATATAAAAAAATAAAAAAAGATGTATACCTACACAAACTATCGGTAGGTAATGAATAACAAATAAAAGATATGACAATATACGGGTGATCTATTCCTACGACTTACAAAGAGTAGATAAATACATACGATATGGTACGTTGGTAATGTATAGCAAATAAAAAATTTGGACACCGATCCATCTACGCGTGACCTATTCTTACGACACAAATAACGAGTAGGTAACTATCTACAACATTTATCGTAGGTAATATATAAAAAATAAAAACTAATGTCATCAATAACTCTGCAGATGACCTACTTCTATGACGGTAACAAAGCATAGGTACGTTCCGATGACCATGTCCGTAGGTATTTTATTGCAATTATCTATTCCTACGGCTCAACTGGAGCCGTAGGTATGACATACCACTTACATACGGCATTGTCGGTAGGTAGTTCAATAGGGCTATCTATTCCTACGGTGCTACCGAACCGTACGTATGACATACCAATTACCTACGACATTAACAGTAGGTAGTTCAATATGGCTATCTATTCCTATGGTGCTACCAAACCATAGGTAGTGTATGACATATACATACGACAATGACAGTGGGTAATAGAATATCCTAAGAAACCGTAGGTATAGACCCATAAATACTAATGACTTACAAAATCGTAGGTAGGTGTCGTAGGTAAAAACCAATTTTTCAGTAGTGTATGTGGCTCAGTAGGAGGTGTCGCACATTGTTGAAGTTGAGGGAGTGCTCAGGGCAATCCCATCAGATATCTACCCTAAGCCAGAAGCACCAGAGCTCGAGGACCTACTGGGTTATGTGAAAGTACCTCCGGGAATCACAAGACCGCTCACAGATATAGACTATCCAATAGTCGAATTACTAAAAACCCTCGAGGTTCCCAATCCCGAGGGACAACCTACGATGTTTTACACAGCTAGTGAACAGCTGGTGAAAGGAAATAATGATTGTAAACTCCTTGAAGAAATTCATGATCCGGTCGTCCCGATCATGGGGCTACCCGATATATCTAGCAAGGTGATAAAAATGGCTAGAAGGCAACACATTCCCTTCCACCAGGCCGAAAGCCAAAATCAGATGTTCAAAAAGTTATGGTATCCACCCAACTTGGACAAAGAATTGCTGCGAATTACCCAGCACCCTGGCCTGGGTTTCTCAGTAGAAGAATTCTATGAAGCAGATACGATTTCCATTTTTGCCCCAGCCGGCGATGACCCTCCAGAAGATTCCGTTATGCAAGAAGCTAAGAGCCAGGAGCAGCAGATGCCTCTGAATGGAAAAATACAAGATGAAGAACTACACCTTTGGAGTCCATCTTCACACAAGAATGTGGGCGTGTTCACTTCTGAAGGACCGATCCCAGCTATTCATGGTGACAGGGTGCTGCTGCCCCTGCCCAATGCCAAAACAGAGGACGGTGGCTTGAGCCACGCTCCGGACTTCTCTAAATATAACCCTGTCATGCTCGCATTACTATATGAGTAGTAGTAGAAGATTAAAAGATTCAAGAAGCAATTAGCTGAAGTGACTAGATGCCTGTCTGAATGAACAAGCGCCATTCTTCCCCGACAATGCTGTCCTACAGTGCTGAAGCATTCTCCCATAAACAAAGCAGAGCTGTTTATGTACAGGCAAAGAGATGATGAACCTATCCAGTATTACATCCAGAGGTGGAGGGGCTTTTCTGCAAGGTGCGAGCCTCCGCTGAGCCATGAGGCTGCTATCTAGATTTGCAAACAAGGTCTGAAGAAAGAAATTCAACAAAGGATAATTGGCATCAAAGTCCAATCCTTTGATCAGCGTAATACGGTATCAGCCGATGTTGAAGCCTTTCTGGCGAAGTATTGCCACGCTACCGCTGCAGCGAGATGAGAGAAGATATCTGAAGGCATTAACCTCCTTTCGAGCAAATGAGGATGAAAACCTAGGAGGTAGCCGGATCTTCGACCAGCAAACTTGCAAAGAAAATTGCCTTGTTGCGGGTGAAGATGAAGAAACCCTACTCCTTCCCGAGAGAGAAGACACAGGTAATTTTTGAATAGGCTTGTCATTATGACAAGATAACTCTGCCAGAGCTCAAGAAGTTGTAGTATGCTAAAAGAAGTAATGACCCATGATTCTGCCCGTATCATCGAATGTTGGGGCATTCTATCGAGGACTGTTACATTTTCAAAGATATTGCCCAGAGTCTAATCAAAAAGGGCAAACTCCAGATAGGGGAATACACACTAGACCCACCATGCCCACATGAAATGAGCGCTTACAGAAGGGGAGTTCATGTGGGCCCATTTCCTCTCCCCTCTCTCCCCTCACGATCTCTCACTTCTCTCCCTCTGTTCTCTCTCCTCTCTTCTCCTCTCCCCCGGGGCGTACGACTATGGCGGAGCTGGACGAGGTGGTGATGGCATGGAGCTGACCTATAGCGTGATGGCACGAGTATCGGAGTGTGGCGTAGGAGCGATCTCATTCGTGGATTCGAAGCCGGCGTGGGTTGTTCGTGTGATTGTTTTTGGCGCAGTTTGGCTATTTTGTCATGTGAGATCTTCGGTCGAGGTAGGGGGACGGATACCCTACTCTTTTCCTACTTCCTCTCATGATTTGGAGGTGAATGGTGTGAGTTTGAGCGGGTTTTCTAGCTTTAAGGGTGAAAGCATGTTTCGGGGATGTGAGCCGTGTTCGCCATTCCAGGTGATGGTTTTCACATTATATGGTAACATATGAACCCCTAGCATGTTGGGATTCGATCCCTGCAAGTTTAACTCCCTTTGGTTGTGATTTGGGGCCCATCTAAGTCTGTTTGTCCATGTGACTCGTTTTGGGTCGATTCGTGGGAATCGCACGTTTCTTGCCGTTTTGAGGTTCGTTTGATCCCTTCCGACTTGTGGAAGGTTGATGTCGACTCTAGGGATGTTTCCCAGTCATTTAGGAGCGATTGGGGTGTGAAAAGACCGGGTTTTGTGAGGTCTTTTAGATTTCGAGCCGGAGGCTGAACGCGGGTCAGCAGAAACCGCGTTCGACTCTCGACCTTGGTAGCGGTCAGTCGTGAACCGCAACCACTTTTTGGGCTTTCTCAATTTGACGTGTATGGCGGTGGGAGAACGCGGTTAGCGTTCACCCACGTCTGATGGCCGCGGTTGGCTTGAAACTGCGTCTGCCTATCTTCGTCTCCACCTGCTTTGTCTTCTTCTAGACACGGTCTTTGGCGTACCGCGGCTGGGATGCTCGCGATCAATCCGTAACTGCGTCTGGATGATCGCGATTATCTCGAAACCGCGTTTGTTTCTGCTTCGACTCCGCTTCGTGAAGCGTCGACACTATCTTCTTCTTCTGTCTTTATGTGTTTTCCATTCATAGGCCAGAAGCGGTTTGTCTAGAACTGCATCTGGGTGAGCGGGGGTTGTTGAGAACCGCGTCTATCTCGTGATCGCGACTACCTTTTGGGTGTCTTCTTCGCCGGGTTGGCTTCCGGTTGTGGTGGCTTCGACCCCTTGGTTAGCCCATTGTTCTGTGGATGTCTTGGACGTCTGGTGAGGACACCAGAGCATGAGTACGGCTCGACTCAGCAAGCCGTTGGTACCGGACCCGCAGCACGACTCAGTCGACACCGACCTCTTTGTGGCTGGAGGACAGTCTGGAGTCGCCACCGGAGCTTTGATACTTCACTATGTATTTTTATGCATATTCGTATTTTATACGTATTTGGTCGTATTTGGTGTGTATTTAGCATGCATTTGGTGTGTATTTGGTTTGTATTATCTTGGGTTTTTATATTGGGTCAATGGTAGAATAATTGACCATGTATTTGTAATTTTGATTTATTTTGGTCCAAGGGGGATTAATATTGTCCAAGGGGATTATTTAAATGCAAGTCCCTTATGTTGACATTAAGGGAGGGGCGCCCCCTCTTTTGTCCCCTTATGAGAGAATTTTTTATGCTTGTTTAATCTCCCTTCCCCAATTTGCCCCCTTGACCAAGGGTAATCTAGGTCATTTGGCTAGGTCTACGGTTTGAGTATATAATGTCTCTTCTTGTATTTGGACAAATTTAATGAAGAATTATTGTGATAGTGGAGTTGGGCGCACCCCCCCTCTCTCTCTTGTTCTTGGTGTTCGTCATCTTCTTCCTCCCCCTTCTTCAGATCTAGATCTAAATCCTCCAGATTTCTTAAATTTCTTCCTCTTCCCCTCTTCCTCTACCTGCTGTGATCGATCACCGCCACCGCCGCCGTTCGTGCCGCCGTCGAGCCACCACAAGCCGGCTTCCTCCTACTGCCCCGAAATTCAGAGTTGCTGGACAATAGCTCGGCAAAAGGACTGGTACGAGAGATCCTACCGTTGGATCGTGATGAAATGTTGAGAGTAGGTTCCCCCCCTCATCATTCAATCCTAGTTTATTTTTCACGCCGATCTGAGATAGTTTGCCCCCCTTCCCAGCCTTTTGTTTTTCCCCCTCACAGTCTGCCTGTGTACAGATCTGCTAGATAGATCCTGGTAGCTGAATTTTCCACCCCGTCAAACATTTTCAGAAAAATACCCAAAAATTATGTCCGTAACCACCACCCTCCCCTCTATCCACCATAAAAATCGCAGGTCCTAAATCTGTCTTTTGATCCTTTGTCAAAGCCCTTGAACAGGCAGATCTCGTTCTACCCTGCTGTTCTGAGTTTCGGGTCAGGGAACTCAGCCAGTTAGCAGTCATGTTCATTTCCAATCCATCCGTTGGGTGGATCTGAAATTCAATATGTCGTAGGATTTTGAGTCCTCTTTCCAATGGTACCCATTGTGTCTCGATCCGACGTCGGATCTGGGCGTACCCGCCATTTTCGTGGAGGCGTGCGATTCTACTCCGAGCCAGGCCAACAAAAGGAGCTGCCGGATAATTCCCAAGTAAATACGACGGGGTATCTTCAGCGACCGCCGCTCCCGGGGGTCGACCAGGGACCCACTGCCACCGTCCCAACACACCGCCACCTTCAGGAGATTTCAGGAGGCCGACGTCCCTTTGGACGTCCGTGATCGCTATCCTGCCGGCCAGCAAATTATAGATTCGGAGCCGCTGCCCGTCGCCGCCTAGAACCCGCCGCATTGTTGCCCGTCAACCCTGGAATGGTGCTCCCGGACCGCTGTTGTGGCATTTTACCTCCCTGCGTGGAGTGGGCCGTACTTTTCATGTTGTAATTAATTCACTTATTGTACCGGGAGCGACGGCTCTCGACCGAGAACTCTTCCCCACGCCCCGAGCATGGAGGTACACTCACCACCCACCTTGTCTTATTTGCTTAGCTAGTATAGATTCTACTGCTGCTGCTAGTGAGTAGATTATTTTTCTATCTAGTTCATACGTTAATCACCTCTATGAGTTGTGAGAGCGAAACCCGTCCCGTGACTCATTCCGAGCACGAGAGTGAGCTGACCACCCGAGACTCAAAGTCGATTTCCCAACCGTGCAGATCATCATGTTTCCCTCGCTGAGGACGACCATGGGTTTAGCGCTTCTTGTTTGGGGCAAGATCGCCTATTCTGGAGCTCGTTCGGTGCCGCGTTGTAGTGTTGTTGCTGGTCGCGTCGTCTTATTAGTCGTGTCATCTTATTAGTCGTGTCGTCCTATAGAGTCCAAGGTCGCAACCAGTCCGAGTCGAGTCATGTAGTCGTCCCGCATCAAATTGGTATTAGAGCTAGTTTGAGTCTAGGTGCTCCATTTCATCTGGTATATCCAAAGGTGTTCCCAGAACGGTAGGCTACGCCTATTGGGAAAGGGGCACACTTGCGTGAGCGCGATCTTCGGATCAAACCTTCGCCTCGTACCGGATATTGGAGTCTAGGTCATCCGTCATGTTGCATTAGTCCGTCCATATAGGTCGTAGTGAGTCACCCCTTAGTTGCCTTTAGGTCCCATTGCATGCCCACCCGTGGAGGTGCCCAATACCATCGCCCTAACAATATGGGTGAACCCCGAGGTGCCAACCCGGGAGGCCAATCACTGGAGGACTTGGTGGCTCTACTCATGGAGCACCTGGAGAGGTCTGACCAAATTCTTAGGGAGCGTACCGAGAGTATGGAGAGCTGTTTCAAGGCCATGGAGGATCGCGCTCAGGTTTTCGACCAATCTATCCAAGGTCTGGTTGGAAGGATGGAGAATGTCGAGAGAGTCCCCCGCCAGGAGCTCCCCGGAGCTGTCTCGGCCCCTCAGGTGCCCCCTCAGGCGCCTGGTGTCCAGCCCGGCCCACTTAGGGCTGAGGAGCGACAGCCACGTGCCCCTGATGTTGAGGACTACGAGTTCGAAAATGATTATGGGGAAAATTGCCGACGCCGTCGTGGTCACCGACCACAGAGGGATTATGAGGATGAGTGGGTCCTCAGGATAGTGCGAGACGACCCTTCCACTTTTGACGGGTCCTTGGACCCGAAGGTCTATCTTGATTGGGAGGCCGGCATGGACTGGTATTTCTAGCGGACCACCGAAAAGTCAAGTTCACCAAAATGAAACTGTTAGGGTAGGCACAAACTTATTGGAGGAACATGGAGAACCTGCTGTTTCACCGTCAGGAGCCCCAGGTAGAAACGTGGGATGAGATGAGGTCCAAACTCAGGAAGAAGTACCTTCCTACCTCCTACCGCCAGCGTCTCATAGACACATGGCAGAGTCTCACCTAAGGAGATCGGTCCGTCTCTGATTATATCGCAGAGTTTCATGAGTACTTTCTACGATGTGACGCCACAGAGGAAAGCTCCCTGACTGTTTCCCATTTTCGGCGTGGTCTACGGCCACACCTATAGTATGAGCTTTTCCGCCGCAAGGTGGACATGTTGGAAGACGCATACCAGGTTGCCCTCGAGGTGGAGCAATTTGAGGCAGAGTTTGCTCCTACTCCGCGCCAGGGGGTCCCATATCCACGTGTGTCTGACCCTAGGACCACACCTAGTTCCTACACTCGGTGGCCTGTGGCCAGCCCCCAGGAACCTCCTTGCCAGGACCTTGCTGCTCCTAGGCGCCCCCTCCCTTTGAGGGATCCTCCCCTTCGCCAGCAGGCACCCGTCCCTGCCCCTAGACATGCCCAACCCGCCATGCTGACTCGACCACCCCTACTTTCTACACCCCCAGTCTGTCCTGTGGACAAGGGTAAGGGGCCGATGGTTGGTGGAACATCCCAGGGCTTCGGGACACAGGGAACTTGCTATAGGTGCGGTGGGGTTGGCCACTATTCAGCCAAGTGTCCCACTCGGGAGTCGCTTGTAATCTCAGATCCCTCTGGCAGCGATCCCACACTTGAGCTAGTGCCGATCAGTTACGAGGCTGATCAGGATTTAGCGGAGGAGTTCTTTGATGAACTAATGGAGGGAGAGCCAGTTGATGTCCCAGGTACCCAGTATTAGGGTGATGTACAGCTGGGTGTAGTCAGGTGCATCCTAACCCAGCCTCAGGTGAGTGACGAATGGCGTCATACCACCATCTTCCATACATTTTGTAGGCTGGGAGGAAATGCCTACAAGGTGATCATAGATAGCAGGAGTTTCATTAACGCTATCTCAATGGGCACTGTTAGGCATCTGGGTTTGACGCTCGTGGATCACCCCGCACCCTATAGAGTTTCTTGGGTAGATTCTACTTCCATCCCTGTCAGACTGCGATGTCTGGTGCCACTGCAATTCCAAGCTTACCATGATGAGATCTGGTGTGATGTGTTGCCTATGGAGGTGGGTAGCATTATCCTAGGTAGGCCTTGGCTTTTCGATCGGGATGCCACCCTTCAAGGTCGGTCGAACACCTACACATTCGACCACGGTGGTCAGAGGATCACCCTCCATCCCACTCAGCCAAAGGATCCTTCTATTCGAGGACCATCCGGTCCCAGCTCTTCGACCCCACCTAGTCAGGGGACGGTCGGACCTTCCACCTCATCCTCGGCCCGGGCTACTACCGCTTCGACTGCTCCTAGCACAGGAGGCCTCCCACCCCGGAGGTTAATGATTATTAGCCCGCGGGAGATGGAGCAAGAGGTGACCAGGGGTAGCCCTGTCATTGTCGTTGTTGTCCGAGGAGTGGAGGATGTCGCTCCTGGGACTAATGATGAGCACCCCCTTGAGATAGCTGCGATCCTACAGGAGTTTTCTGATGTCTTCCCAGAGGACCTCCCTGAAGGCCTTCCGCCTATGAGGGACATCCAGCACGAGATCGACCTTGTCCCGGGCTCATCCTTCCCCAACCTTCCCCACTACAGGATGAGTCCCACGGACCATGCCGAACTTCAAAGGTAGGTCGATGAGTTGATGAGTCGGGGATCTCTTAGGGGCAGTAAGAGCCCTTGCGCTGTTCCCGCATTATTGGCCCCGAAGAAGGATGGCATATGGAGGATATGCGTTGATAGCCGTGCGATCAATAAGATCACGGTGAAGTATCGCTTTTCCATTCCCCGATTGGATGACTTGTTAGACATGATGTCGGGAGCCACTATCTTTTCAAAGATAGATCTTCGTAGTGGCTATCACCAGGTATGGATCAGGCCTGGGGATAAATGGAAGATGGCATTCAAGACCAAGGATGGTCTTTATGAGTGGTTGGTTATGCCCTTCGGGCTTTCCAACGCCCCTAGTACCTTCATGCAGTTGATGACCCAGGTTTTACGTCCTATGATAGGAGTCTTCTTGGTCGTCTACTTTGATGACATTCTTATCTACAGCCACACTAGGGAGGACCACTTAGACCACCTTAGGCAGGTCTGTGTCATTTTGAGGAGAGAGAGCTTATTCGCCAACCCGAAGAAGTGTGCCTTCATGACTGATCAGATCACCTTCCTCGGGTTCATTGTGTCTAGAGATGGAGTCTCCGTTGATCCGGAGAAGATTAGGGCCATCAGGGAGTGGCCCGAACCCTGCACCCTCCACGATGTTCGGAGCTTCCATGGATTAGCGACGTTCTATCGCCGCTTCATACGTGGCTTCAGTTCCATCACCGCCCCAATCACTGATTGCATAAAGAAGGGGGCATTCGTATGGACTAAGGCTGCAACCATAGCCTTTCAGGACATCAAGGAGCGTATGACCCAGGTACATGTCCTTGCATTACCAGATTTTTCTAAGGTGTTTGAGATCACATGTGACGCTTCTGGAGTGGGTATTGGTGGCGTGTTGAGCCAGGAGTCCCACCCCATTGCATTCTTTAGCGAGAAGCTTAATGATGCCAAACTGTGTTAGTCCACTTATGATAAAGAATTTTACACAGTTGTCCAGGCATTACAGTATTGGAGGCACTATCTATTGCACTAGGAGTTTGTCCTCTTTTCTGATCATGAGGCCTTACGATTCCTCCATACCCAGAAGAAGCTGAACGCTCGCCACAATCGTTGGGTGGAGTATCTCCAGGAGTACACCTTCATGCTCAAGCACAAGGCAGGTGCGGAGAATAAGGTAGCCGATGCGCTAAGTCGACGGATGATGCTGTTGACCACCATGAGTGTAGAGGTGGTAGGTTTAGAGAGGCTTAAGGATGCTTATGTTGATTGCCCGGATTTCAGTTCGATCTATGCAGCCCTTCAGGCCAGTCCCTCGCGTGATTATAGCGAGTTTGTGCTACAGGAGGGTCACCTATTCCGGGGTGACAAGTTGTGCATCCCACGGACTTCTATTCATGACTTTCTCACGTGGGAGATGCACGCGGGACGTCTTGTTGGCCACTTCGGCCGGAACAAGACCATAGAGTCGGTTGAGCATAGATTCTATTGGCCTAGCTTGAAAAGAGATGTCGCTCGCATCGTGGCCCAGTGCCGCACTTGAGCTATGGCCAAGTAAAGAAAGCAGAATACTGGCCTCTATACTCACCTCCCCGTCCCGGATAGTCCATGGCAGGACATTAGCATGGACTTTGTGTTGGGATTGCCTCGCACCCTCCGAAGGCACGACTCCATCTTTATGGTTGTAGATAGGTTCTTAAAGATGGCATTATTCATTCCGTGCTCCAAAACTTCGGATGCCTCTAGAGTTGTCGATCTATTATTTTCACACCGTGTCTCCAGGTTCAGACTCTTACGCACTATAGTGTCTGATAGGGATGTGCGCTTCACTAGTTACTTTTGGAAGACCCTATGACACATGATGGGCACCCAATTGAAATTCTCCACTATTTATCACCCCCATACCTTTGGTCAGACTGAGGTTATCAATAGGAGTTTGGAGGATCTTATTAGATGTCTGGTCCGAGATCGAGTCAGAGATTGGGATTTGGTCTTACCTTTAGTAGAGTTATCCTATAACGATTCGGTCAATAGGTCTACAGGTATGAGCCCCTTCAAGATTGTCACTGGCCGTAGACCTAGGAAGCCCATAGACCTAGTCCCATCGCCCATCCAGTCCCATGTGTCCGAGTCAACCGAGTCTTTTGCTGAACATATTAGACAGTTGCATGAGCATATCCGTCGTCACATTTAGTCCAGCAACGCACGATACAAAGAATTGGCTGACGCCCATAGGCACCACCGTGACTTTTAGGAGGGCGATTATGTCATGATCAGGGTCAAACCTGAACGGTTTCCCTCAGGCGCCGTGAAGAAGTTGCATGCTCGCGGTGCCGGTCCCTTTTGGGTAGTGAGGCGAGTAGGATCAAACGCATATGTTGTGGACTTGCCAGAGTATTATGGGATCAGCTCCACTTTTAACGTCTCGGATCTCGTCGCTTATAGGGACCCAACGGTGATACCCAGCGATCCCTTTGTGCCGTCTCCACCCATTGTGAGTGACACCACCCTAGAGTGTCCACCTCCAACCTTGTTACCTCAACAGCGAGAGCAGATAGAATGTATACTAGACGAGCAGGTAACGACTACTCAGGGCGGAGTGTACTAACGCTATTTGGTGTGTTGGAGGGGACGGTCCTCGTCCGATGACACTTGGATCACCCGGGATGAGCTACAGAGGATAGATCCAGATCTGCTGGATCGATACTAGAGTGACCCGGACCCTTACTCGACGGGGTCGAGCTTCTCCCACCCAGGGAGAATTGGTGAGGACACCAGAGCACAAGTACGGCTTGACTCAACGAGCCGTCGGTACCGGACCCGCAGCACGACTCGGGTGACACCGACCTCTTTGTGGCTGGGGGACAGTCTGGAGTCGCCACCGGAGCTTTGATACTTCACTACGTATTTTTATGTGTATTCATATTTTATACATATTTGGTCATATTTGGTGTGTATTTAGCATGTATTTGGTGTGTATTTGGTTTGTATTATCTTGGGTTTTTATATTGGCTCAATGGTAGAATAATTGACCATGTATTCTCCAAGGGGGGATTAATATGGTCCAAGGGGATTATTTAAATGCAAGCCCCTTATGTTGACATTAAGGGAGGGGCGCCCCCTCTTTTGTCCCCTTATGGGAGAATTTGTTATGCTAGTTTAATCTCCCTTCCCCAATTTGCCCCCTTGACCAAGGGTAACCTGGGTCATTTGGCTAGGTCTAGGGTTTGAATATATAATGTCTCTTGTTATATTTGGACAAAATTAATAAAGAATTATTGTGATAGTGGAGTTGGGCACACCCCCCCTCTCTCTCTCTCTTGTTCTTGGTGTTCTTCATCTTCTTCCTCCCCCTTCTTAAGATCTAGATCTAAATCCTTTAGATTTCTTAAATTTCTTCCTCTTCCCCTCTTCCTCTACCTGCTGTGATCGATCACCACCGTCGCCGCCGCCATTCGTGCCGCCGTCGAGCCACCACAAGCCGGCTTCCTCCTGCTACCCAGAAATTCAGAGTTGCTAGACAGCAGCTCGGTAAAATAGGTGGTACGGAAGATCCAACTGTTGGATCATGATGAAATTTTGAGGGTAGGTTCCTCCCATCATCAGTCAATCCCAGTTTAATTTTCACGCCGATCTGAGCCCGTTTGCTTCCATTCCTAGCCTTTTTGTTTTTCCCCCTCATAATCTGCCTATGTGCAGATCTGCGAGATAGATCCTGGTAGCCGAATTTTCCACCCCCTCAAACATTGTCAGAAAAATACCCAAAAATTATGTCCGTAACCACCACCCTCCCCTCTATCTATCATAAAAATCCCAGGTCCTAAACCTTTCTTTTGATCCTCGGTCAAATCCCTTGAACAGGCAGATCCCGTTCTGCCCTGCCTGTTCCGAGTTTCGGGACAGGGAACTCAGTCAGTTAGCAGTCGTGCTAATTTCCAATCCTGCCGTTGGGTGGATCTGAAATTCCAGTATGTCGTAGGATTTTGAGTCCTCTTTCCAACGGTACCATTGCGTCTTGATCCGACATCGGATCTGGGCGTACCGGCCATTTTCGTGGAGGCGTGCGATTTTGCTCCGAGCTAGGCCAGCAAAAGGGGCTGTCGAATAATTCCCAAGTAAATACGCCGGGGTATCTTCAGCGACCGCCGCTCCCGGGGGTCGACCAGGGACCCACTGCCACTGTCCCAACACACCGCCACCTTCAGGAGATTTCAGGAGGCCGACGTCCCTTTGGACGTCCGTGATCGCTGTCCTGCCGGCCAGCAAATTATAGATTCGGAGCCGCTGCCCGTCGCCGCCCAGAACCCGCCGCATTGCTGCCCGTCAACCCTGGAATGGCGCTCCCGGACTGTTGTTGTGGCCTTTTACCTCCCTGCGTGGAGTGGGCCATACTTTTCATGCAGTAATTAATTCACTTATTGTATTGGGAGTGACGGCTCTTAGCCGGGAAGTCTTCCCCATGTCCCGAGCGTGGAGGTACACTCGCCACCCACCTTGTCCTATTTGCTTAGCTAGTATAGACTCTACTGCCACTGCTAGTGAGTAGATTATTTTCCTAGCTAGTTCATACGTTAATCACTGCTGTGAGTTGTGAGAGTAAAACCCGTCCTGTGACTCATTCCAAGCACGAGAGTGAGCTGACCACCCGAGACTCAAAGCCGGGTTCCCAACCGTGCAGATCATCACGTTTCCCTCGCTGGGGACGACCGTGGGTTTAGCGCTTCTTATTTGGGGCATGATTGCCTCTTCTGGAGCGCGTTCAGTTCCGCGTTGTAGTGTTGTTGCAGGTCGCGTCGTCTTATTAGTCCTGTCATCCTATAGAGTCCAAGGTCGCAACCAGTCCGAGTCGAGTCCTGTAGTCATCCCGTATCAACGTCCTATGAGGGTTGTGACTGTGTTATAGGGTGTCTGGGAGTGCCATTATACTGAGCAGTGTTTCGCGTTATTACGAGGGTCATTATGGTTTCCGGCCAACCCGGTTGTAACCAATGGTTGACACAATACCTCGTTAGAGTCTCGGCTATACTGTGAGGATCGAGACCTGGTTTTGGACGCTTGGAGGTATCATCGTACCTCAGTTTGTGTGTCCATGTGGTTCGAGGGTTTTGGTGATCCTTCATGTTCCGTGTTTCGTGCTATGCGTAATTGTGAGTCCGTTGAGCGGCCTAGGGGCCGAGGACTCATCATTATTATTGTTGTTATGAATCTGACTATTCTGTGCCGTCTTCCATAATGTGTTTTATCATGATTTGGCTTAGAGACTAGGATGATTAATGGCGTGTTGCCATGATGTGCGACGATCTTGACCTGAGTCTTGTGACTCAAGGGTAGTTGTGAGCAGGTCTAGTTGTCTGTCCTAAGTCTGGCGATAGTATTATGTGCTGCCTTGTGCTTCATAATATGTGTGATGGGGACATGTGTGACTTGTCTGTACTTCACTATTTTGAGTCTCCGTGTCTAGTGAGCCTCCACTAGTTGTAGCCTAACGACACTTTCCTGTGTGTCGGCCCACCTGGGAGTGGTGGTGGGGCGAGTTCCCGGTTGAGACTGTTTGTAGGCTGGTTGTCGTGGGCCCCTTTGTCTTGCCTTGAGAGTCCCACGGGAAGGGAAAACCAGCTAGAGGCCAGGCTCAAGACATTGAGCTTGTGTATGCACACGTGGTCAGGGGCATTGGACGAGCGCCGATGGACGTGACCCTGACTAGTCACTCGTTACTTGGTACTTGGTTCTTATTGGGTGTCTCAGTTACTGTCGTTCCAGGCGAGTGGGAGACGCTTGAGGCGCAGTGTAAGACATCAGTGGACGCATTGGCTTTTCTTCTAGTGAGGAGGTGCTTCTGTCACATGACATTTGACTTTTGGCTTTCGTGACTAGTTTCCGTCACTGTTGATGTGACTTGTCGGGTAGTTTGTGTTTGACTTCACCTGAGGTTACGGCTACTGTAGCGTACACGACGGTGAGATCGTGTATCTCTTGTGCTTTTAGACCATGTGGTCTTGAGTTGGGCTTTAGTCTCGGTAGATGAGCCTGCACGACTGGGATGTCATGATACGTTCTGGCTATGTAGCCAGAGTGTTTTGTATCGATTTAGTGATTCTTGATTATGTGTCTGAGGATCTGTGTCTTTGTCGATTAGGAGAAGTTTAGAGGGTCAAGGTTCCTTCGGCTGCCGTGTTTCTGATCAGTACGGCTTTCCTCTTCCCTTTTGGTGTTCTTACTCCTGTTGTTACTGCTTTGCTATAGTTATTTAGCACTGTTGTTTACTACTTTTGTTTCGTGGTAGGGATCTGTGGGACACCTACTGAGCCAGTGAGATGAGGCTAACCCCTGACTTTTCAGGTGTAGCTGTTCTTCCTTGTGTTTGGAGATGCAGTGCTTGGTTCTTAGTGCCAGCGTTTGCCAGTGTCGAGCTTCCCTTGACTTGAGAGTACGTTCTCTTTTCTGTTGTACTGTACTTTAGTTAGACTGGACTCTACTAGTTTTAATTGTTATAGAAAATGTAATTTTATTTCTACTATTTTAGCAATCTTGATCATAGTAATTAATTGTTTACTGCTTTATCTGGAAGTTCAATGTACTTCACACACTCCTTTTATCACTTCGGACCTTTATCGCTCTTGGGAGGCCTCTCAGAATCCAAGTGGTATTAGGTTACCTGGTATTCGGAGTCTGGGTCGTCACAGTTGGTATCAGAGAGTGTGTTTTTGAAAGTACATGGGAATTCGAGATATCGCAGTGCTCAGAGTCCATAAGGTCCAGTATAGTCGGTAGCTGGCATAGGTCTTGCGATTCCTTACTGCTTTGCTTCTCGCGTGAGAGCTTGTATGCGCTGTGTTGGCGCTGTGTGAAGGTGGTTTTGCTCTCATCAGGATCTGATGGAGCGCCCTTCTTTCGTCATGGTGTTGGTCTCAATTGTGCTACGCTGGACAGAGTTTGCCGACATGTGTGAGTCTGTGGTACAGTGTTCGAGGTTTTTGCGTGGCTTGTTCAGGTGGCTGGTGGCATTATTGTTGGGGTCATGGCCGTGCATGTTCTCTTAGGAGATTAATGTTGTTTTGGCCATCCCAACTTGAGGTTTGGTCAGCCCCTGAGGTGTTAAAGTTGTGTTGAGGTGGTCGTTTGGATGCCTTGGTAGAAAGAGTGCTCAGGCGAACCTAGGATTTCCTTCCTGTTGAGCTGTTGTTAGTCGAGCTTGATTCTTTCTCATCTTGTGTTGTGGCATTGTGTCGAGGTGAGCATTGGAAGTGGTGTCTCTGTGGAGCCTTGTCCTGTGTCTGCTTATGTGTGGACTATGTTAGTTCTGAACCTAAGCTACTCTTGTTTCGGTAGTGGCTTGGTTTTGGACCCAATTTGTGAATTGGGCGCCGTTGTGCACCGTGTTCGACGTGCCGTGTTTGGCGGCTGTTGTGCTGTGAAGGTTCAGTAATTGTTTCAGGATGTGAGGATAAATTGAGATAGGCGTCCTTTGTAGATTGTGTTGTGGCTCTTGGCATGATGGTTTACATTATGGCAACTTGTGATCGGCTGTTAATAGGATCGGTGCTTGAGGCGTGGTACATTGCAATTTAGTGAATTGCGATGGCGCCGAGAGGTGTGCTGAGATGCGGATGCCGAGTTGTTTCTGATGCCTGTGTGTGTTGTGTTGAGTGCATAGCGGAAGTGTGTGGGCTCGTAACCTACTGGTCGAGGATCGTTTGGTTGGAAGATTTTGACCAGCCGAGAGGATTGTTTCCTCATTCTATCTTCATCTTGGCTATGTGTGACTTGATGCTGTTGGTTGCCGTGCCATTGCTTGAGGCATTGTGGTTGTTGTCATTGGTAGGTTTGAGAATTGGGGAAATCTATCAGCGGACATATTGGTCGAGTACCCTTTCTTTCTGTATTTCTTGGAAGTTGTGCTCTCGGGATGAATCGTGGTCCTAGAGATGCATTCTCCGAGACTATTGTGGGTCCTTGTTGGTAAGCTGCGAGCGACTAGTACATGTTAGCCGTGTGTTCAGCTGTAATTTTGCCTTGATGTGATCCAACTTGCAGTTGTGTCCCGTGGTTTTGTGTTGAGAATGGAGCCGGGATCTGCAGGTGTTGTTGTTTGGTGGTTTGTGCTTGTGTTCAGCTTGGGAGGAGTTCCCTGTGAGTCTGAATTTAGCATTGCGTTGAATGAGGCCTTGTCAGTTGGTTTTGCTGTACTCTTCTACCGTGGTAGGGTTAGCATGCAACTCGAATAAGATGTAATGTCTGAGTGAGGACTGACTTGATTGTGCTTATGGTCCAGTGCTGTCATTGGCATTCTGCGTGCCAATTTTGTTATTATTCATCACACGAAAGCCGATGGTTGGAGCAGTCAGTTGAGAGGACTATGTTTCTTTGTCTAAGCTGATGCTTGTGTTGTCGGCCAAGGCATGTGTTTTATCGGTGGCTATTTTTGTGGCATGGGTTGTGTCTCCTTGTCTTGAAAGACGGAAGCGATGATGCCCAATTTCGGAGGTGCCGGACTTGTGTTCCCTTGTGTGCCATGCTCGTTCTGTGGATCGATGTGCCTTGAGATCCGGAGCGTGTGCCTGGGATTGTGGTCTGGCGGTGTCCCTCTGAACTGTGCTTTTGGAGAATTATGATTATTGTGTTTTGTGTTTGAGGTTTGGCTGGTGCTTGGAGAGCGTAGCCAGCTATTTGGGGTTGTTCTTCCCTTTTTCCCTGTTGACTGCTTAAATTTCGAGGATGAAATTTCTTAAGGAGGGGATGCTGTAATAGCCTGGATTCTTCGGATCAGAATCGGAGAGCTTTTGGAGCACTTTCGTGGGTCCTGAAAAGTGTGTTACGATCCACTCGGGTTTTCCCCTTGTATAACTTGTGGAATCCCGTGGAGAGTGAACTGTTGAGTTTTGTGACTTCGGGACGCTACAAGTGCGTTGTGCTCGTTCCGAGGATCGCGGAGACTATTTTTTCGTGTTTTTCTGAGTTTACGGAATTTCATGTAGAAAATTAGATTTTAAGAAAAATTGCTAATTTCCTAATTTCTTTTCTTCTTAACCCTTTTCCTCTCTCCTCTCTCCCCTCATAATCTCTCACTTCTCTCCCTTCATTCTCTCTCTTCTCCCCTGTGGCGGAGGTGGACGAGGTGGTGACGGAGTGGAGCTGACCTGGAGCGTGATGGCGCGAGTATCGAAGCATGGTGTAGGCGCGATCCCATTCGTGGATTCAAAGATGGCGTGGGTTGTTCGTGTGTTTATTTTCGACGTAGTTTGGCCATTTCGGCACGTGAGATCCTTGGTGGAGGTAGGGGGATGGATGCCCTACTCTTTTCCTACTTCCTCTCATGATTTGGAGCCGAACGGTGTGAGTTTGAGCGGATTTTCCAACTTTAAGAGTGAAAGTATGTTTCGCGGGTGTGAGCCGTGTTCGCCATTCCAGGCGATGGTTTTCAAATTAAATGGTAAAAAATGAACCCCTGGCATGTTGGGGTTCGATCCCCGTTAGTTTAACTCTATTTGTTTATGATTTGGGGCTCGTGTAAGCCCGCTTGTCCATGTGACTCGTTTTGGGTCGATTCATGGGAATCGCCCGTTTCTTGTCGTTTTGAGGTTGGTTTGATCCCTTCCGACTTGTGGAATGTTGATATCGACTCTAGGGATGTTTCCCCGTCATTTAGGAGCGATTGGGGCATGAAAAGACCAGGTTTTGTGAGGTCTTGCGGATTTCAAGTTGGAGGCTGAACGCGGTTCAATAGAAACCATGTTCAACTCTTGACCTTGGTAGCGGTTAGTCGTGAACCGTGACCACTTTTTGGGGTTTCTCGATTTGATGTGTATGGCGGTGGGAGAACGCGGTCAGCGTTCAACTGCGTCTGATGGCCGTGGTTGGCTTGAAACCGCATCTGCATGTCTTCGTCTCCACCTGCTTTGTCTTCTTCTAGACACGATCTTTGGCATACCGCGGCTGGGATGCTCGCGGTCAACGCGTAACCACATCTGGACGATCGCGGTTATCTCGAAACCGCGTCTATCTCTGCGTCGACTCTGCTTCGAGAAGCGTCGACTCTATCTTCTTCTCCTCTTTTTATGTGTTTTCTGTTCATAGGCCAGAAGCGGTTTGTCTGGAACCACGTCTGGGTAAGCGTGGCTTGTTGAGAACCGTTGCTGGTGTAACTGCGGCTATCTCACAACTGTAATTGTCTTCTGGGTGTCTTCTTCGCCAGTTTGGCTTCCCGTTGTGGTGGCTTCGACCCGTTGGTTAGCCCATTATTCTGTAGATGTCTTGGATGTCCTATGAGTGTTGTGAATGTGTTATAGGGTGTCTGAGAGTGCCATTATACCGAGTAGTGTTTCACGTTATTATGAAGGTCATTATGGTTTCCAGTCAACACAATTGTGACCAGTGGTTGACACGTGACCTCGTGACTGTCTCGACTATCCTGTGAGGATCGAGGCCTGGTTTTGGATGCTTGGAGGTATCGTCGTAACTTGGTTTGTGTGTCCATGTGGTTCGAGGGTTTTGGTGATCCCTCATGTTCCATGTTTCGTGCTATGCAGAATTGTGAGTCCGTTGAGCGGCCTAGGGGCCGAGGACTCATCATTATTATTGCTGTTATGGATCTAACTGTTCTGTGCCGTCTTCCATAATGTGTTTTACCATGATTTGGCTTAGGGACTAGGTTGATTAATGGCGTGTTGCCATGATGTGCGACAATCTTCAACTGAGTCTTGTGACACAAGGATCGTTGTGGGCAGGACTAGTTGTCTATCCTGATTCTGGCGGTAGTCTTGTGTGCTGCCTTGTGCTTCATAGTACGTGCGTGGCCTGTCCGTACTTCATTGTTTTGAGTCTCCGTGTCTAGTGAGCCTCCACTAGTTATAGCCTAACGACACTTTCCTGTGTGTTGGCCCACCTAGGAATGGTGGTGGGGCGAGTTCCCAGTTGAGACTATTTGTAGGCTGGTTGTCATGGGCCCCTTTGTCTTGCCTTGAGAGTCCCACGGGAGGGGAAAACCAGCTAGAGGCCAGGCTCAAGACATTGAGCTTGTGTATGCACATGTGGTCAGGGGCATTGGACGAGCGCCGATGGACGTGACCCTGACTAGTCACTCGTTACTTGGTACTTGGTTCTTATTGGGTGTCTCAGTTACTGCCGTTACAGGCGAGTGGGAGACGCTTGAGGCGCAGTGTAAGACATCAGTGGACGCATCTGGCTTTTCTTATAGTGAGGAGGTGCTTCTGTCACATGACATTTGACTTTTGGCTTTCGTGACTGGTTTCTGTCACTGTTGACGTGACTTGTCGGGTAGTCTGTGTTTGGCTTCACCCGAGGTTACGGCTACTATAGCGTACACGACGGTGAGATCGTGTATCTCTTGTGCTTTTAGACCGTTTGGTCTTGAGTTGGGCTTTTGTCTCGGTAGACAAGCCTGCATGACTGGGATGTCATGATGTGTCCTGGCTGTGTAGTCAGAGTCTTTTGTATCGATTTGGTGATTCCTAACTGTGTGTCTAGGGATCCGTGTCTTTGCCGATTAGGAGTTGTTTAGAGGGCCGAGGTTCCTTCAACTTCCGTGTTTCTATTCAGTTTAGCTTTCCTCTTCCCTTTTGCTGTTCTTACTCCTGTTGTTACTGCTTTGCTATAGTTGTTTAGCACTATTGTTTACCGCTTTTGTTTCGTGGTAGGGATCTACATCACCCCTACTGAGTCAGTGAGACGAGGCTCACCCCTGACTTTTCAGGTGTAGATGTTCTTCCTCGTGTTTGGAGGTGCAGTGAGTGGTTCTTAGTGCCAGCATTTGCCAGTGTCGGGCTTCCCCCGACTTGAGAGTACGTTCTCTTTTCTGTGGTACTGTACTTTAGTTGGACTGGACTCTGCTAGTTTTAATTATTATAGAAAATATAATTTTATTTCTACTATTTTAGCAAGCCTGATCATAGTAATTAATTATTTACTACTTTATATGGAAGTTCAATGTACTTCACACACTCCTTTTATCCCTTCGGAACTTACCGCTCTTGGGAGGCCTCTTAGAATCCAAGTGGTATCGGGTTTACCCGATATCCAGAGTCTGGGTCGTCACATGACCTCCCTCTCCACCCTGGTGAATGAAGGTCTTTCGAAGGCAATCTATGATCACTACCTAGATGATCATGAAGAAATCTTGTAGCTCTCAAGGCCAGGAGATATCCTGAAGCACCAAGCAATAATGTAAGAAAAGCAAGAAGCCGATGTCCCCTGCAATTGCTGGGAAACTATTGCTGCAAAGGTCGCCACGACCTTTGATGATACTCTGCAAGCACAAGAAGTTCAGAAGCTCCTTGCAGCCCTTAAGGGCGATTCATCTACGAGCCAGTGTCCAAGCTGCCGAGAACATGCATTGACGGCTACACCCCTGATTCCCCCACAAACTCAAAAGCCAGAGAAGGAAGCTAGCGATGTCCCTCCATCAGGTGAAATGAAGCAAGGAAGCATCTATGATGTCCTCGAAGCCGAAGATAGAAGATGGCAGTCAAGCCACTGTTGATGAACTGGTCAAAGTTAACCTTGGCACGAAAGAGGAGCCTAGGCCTCCCAGAAGAGAGAGAGTGATACATATTCTTTAGGAGTTCCGAGACTACTTTGCTTGGAACTACAAAGAGATGCTAGGTCTCGGGCCTGAAGTAACTCAACACATACTAGCTATCAACCCAAAAGCCAAGCCGGTGAAGCAGCCACCTCGACGGATAAGGCCAGAGCTGATAAATCATATTTGCAAAGAAGTCGACAAGCTCATAGATGTCAGCTTTGTAGCAAAAAATCAATATACCACATGGCTGGCCAACATTGTCCCCGTCAAGAAGAAGAACGACCAAATCCGGATATGTGTGGGCTTTCGAGACTTGAACAAAGCATGCCCGAAAGATGATTTCCCAGTGCCGATCACTGAAGGCATGATCGATGCTATAACTGGCCATGAGGCGCTATCATTCACGGAAGGTTCATCCGGATATAACCAGATATGGATCGCCGAGCATGAAAGAGTTCACACGGCCTTCTAATCACCCAAGGGGATATTTCACTACAAGAGAATGCCTTTTGGCCTCAAAAATGCTGGCGTCACTTATCAAAGAACGATGATGAAGATATTCGACGAGCTGCTCTACGATAGAGTCGAATGCTACATTGATGATTTGGTCGTCAAGACCAAAAGAAAAGAATGTGGGAGAATGTTTTGCATGTATGGTACACACATGATTATCTGCCTTAATGTGGTTTTGATAATGTCTGCCTATAAGTTACTGATGAGTCTATCCTGCAATATGATAAATCCATATTCATACATTTCAGGTCATAACAACATTGGCAAGATTCTGTGTAAGCAAAGTCTGAAGGAAAAATCGAGTAAGGCACAGAAAACAAGGCAACTGGATGCATGAAAATCAAGGATGAATTCAAGATACAGAACTCTAAGAGCAAGAACCTTCCAAGTTGAAAGAGAAATTCAAGACACATGGTTGCACAAAAAACGAGGCAACTAGATGAGCAGAGCATCAAGTTCCTCAAAGTTCTATAGAATTCTGAAAACCAAAGACAAGAGTCGACTCCAGGAGTCGACACAATGTTTTCAAGGTTCTGCCTGGCGCAAACCCACAGGAAAGTGTCGACACTTCTATTGAAAGGTTCTGTCTGGCGTTCTAGCCATGTGACATCAAGGTCCGAGCAGGTTACTGTTCACACAAGTGAAGGTCGGTGCACATATCTTTCCAGAAAGCGCTATAAGCGCATCCTCACTTGGAAGTGTCGACACCTTTATCAAGAGTGTCGACACCATGGGCTTCGAGAGACCGATACTCAAGAAGAATTCTTCAGGAGTCTCGACACCTCCTTCCTAGCAGGTCGGCACCTTGAGCATATAGAGACCGTCAGTACAAGAAGACTTCACTTACAGAAGGTCAACACCTTGGTGACTCCAGAATCTAAAGATTGGATTGATCTATGGAGCGTCGACACGTCCTTTACCGGAGGTCGACACTATGGATTCTAGAGAACGTTACATTGGCAAATCTACAAAGATGTGTTGACACCTTATTCTAGCATGCCGACACATTGGACTTCCAAGAGAACAATTAGATTGGCAGTCTTCCTAAGAAGTGTCGACACCTTCTTACAGGAGGTCGACACCTTGGACCATCCAGAAGCATTTTTAGTCTACTGTCTGTCAAATCAAGGGTCAATCCAGAGAGTGAAACGTCATACCGCAAATGCTCAAAAACATGGATTTCAAGGTCAGGATGGGGTACTTAGGTCTGACCTTTTTTGTCTCTGCCACAATATCTCATCAAATCTACCGTTTGGAGATGGATAAGTCAGAAGTTAAAGCTGGGAAAGGACACCGTAGTCTGCCATCTTAAATACTGTCACAACATGTGACTTATGTCCTAGCAGTCTTCAACTAGATAGAAAGCAAACTTCAGCCCATGAGAACTCAAAACCTCAAGAGGGCACTTAATATGAAGATCTAAAAAGCAACAAAAGAAAAGACTTGGTTTGCTGACATTCTGCCATCGTCCTATCCTTGGACTAGAAGCCATGCCAGCTCAAGCCAAATCCGGTAGAGTATCTTCTTCAAAGATAGAAAAGCTTTTGGAGTGAAAACTGGCGGGAAAAATATCTCTGGTTCTTCTATTTATATGAAGTTTCCTCAAGAGAAGAGGAGAGCGGCTACCCAAAGAGAGAGCCACGCCCTTGAGCATCTACAAAGAACATTTTAGTAAACAACGTGAGAGTAGCCCAGCACCCGTTGACTTCAGTTCAGTGCTGTAAGAGAAAGAAGAAGAGAAGACAAGCCCTGAGAGAGAGAGAGAGCCGCCCTACAGTCTATCTAAGCTCGTTGAAATAGATCTTCGGATCTGAAGCTTATAGCTGCAGTCACCTGCTTCCAGATCTTGATCCATTTCTATCAGTTGGTGTTCATATTGTCACTCTTGTTTATTCACTGTAATTGCAGTATTTTCATTTGTGTTTTCGGTACAATCCTTTTGCTCTTCCGATCCCCTGTTTTGGGGACCAGGTTCCTTCTGAGCATTTAGAAGAAGGGAGGGTGGTCCCTCCGGTATCCCTCTGGGTTCTCAGAGGAAGAGAGGATCGAATCCTCTGGTGGATAGCAAGCTGTTAGTCAGCGGTTCAAGCTGTTAGTCAACGGTTCAAGCTGTTAGTCAGCGGATGTTGTGGAGGTTCTCCACGGCCTTGCTTCTGCAAGGGTAAGCCTCATCGGGTTTGGTGAGGGGTGGACATAAGTTGTGTGTTTACAACCAAACCACCTTAAAATCCTTGTGTTGTGGGTTTAACTTCTTGTGGTCTTTTTCCATGTCTTCTATCCCCATTCACAGGTTAGTGTGCTGGTTTGAGCAAATGCACTCCAGATCATTTGTGTTGCATACGTTTCTGATCTGCACTATTTATTTTCTCTTGGCACCCTTAGTTATCATGTCATAGCTACACCTGCATCTCCTCAGTTGCCTGTTGCACTCTTACGTACAGGCACTTGGGAGTACACTCCAAGCAAAAGGGAGTTGTATAACTCATGCACTCATCTTTCTCCGTTGTTTCTTCATCTGCATTAGCCTAGCTTCTTAGTTGTCTGCTGCACTCTTGCACATAGGAACTAAGGGGTTTTCCTACACAATGAAAATCACCCTTCACACACATACACACTGCATGCCATCTCATGTCTAAGTGTTTTGCCTTATGATATCTGCATTACATGGTTTAATTATCATATTAGATCACATCGGCCTGTGAAGGAGCGCTGACGTCATTGCATAGGAGTGTCGACCTATTCAGTGATTCATAGAAGGAGTGTTGACTTCGTGGTAATGCAGTGCCAACCTCAGCCTTCCTTATTGATAGGATTGGTTGAATAAGTGTCGACCTATGCCATCTGGGCATGGTGCTTTGCCATCATCATTTTAGCCATTCCTATTCTATTCCGCTATGCATTAAGTGCTTTATTTGAATGGTTCATGTGATTTATCCTAAAGAACTTAAATTGGGCAAAGTTCGTGAGAGGATCTATTCAACCCCCCTTCTAGATCCTATTACACCTCGCGAGATCTTACAAGTGGTATCAGAGCAGAGCTCTGTCATTCCCAGATTCTACGATCTGCAGGGAAAGATCCCAGTGCACCTTGAGAAAATGGCTTCTTTTGCTACACATGCTTCGATGGCTTCTCCGCCTACTTATGATGGTTCAGATTTTTCTATATGGCTAGGCAGAATGTTTGTCTATGTCAAATCCATAAATCCACAATTGTGTAACCTCATATACATTGGTCCTCATGAGCTGCCATCAAACCCAGATGAATGGTCTGCTGAACAAGAGACCAAACATATTGATAACCTTACTGCATTTAACTTGACAAAAGCAACAGTTGATTTCATGTTATCTCATCTTGTGTCCACTTGCAGTACAGCCAAACAAATCTTGAATAGATTGGTGAACAGCCATGAAAAAGGAGAACAAAGGAATATATGCCTCATGGCTGACCAACCAGAACAGTCAAGCAATTCGTCCTCAACTCAGGTAATCTCTAAATACGAGGACTTTATTTTTGAATAACTTATAGAAGCCTATGATGATTTAACCAAGCACTTCAAAAGGCTAAAAATAGAAAACTGAAAACTGAAAAAGGATTTGAAGAAAAACAATCAAGGTGAGAGTTCCTTCTGTAAAAAATTTTCAGCTTTTGAAGAGCTCAATGATACTATTATGGTTGATATGGATGTACATAAAGAAACCATTGCTTGCCTAAAGGATGAAAATAGAATCCTTCAAGCTGAGATCAGTAGATTAGAAGAAATAATAAGAAGGCCTAAAGATAAGTCTATATCTACATCAAATGATCAAAGCTTGACTGAAAACAAAGCTCTCACCGAAGTAAATCAAAATCTTAAGAATGCGAATGAAAATCTAAAAAATGAAAACATTAAGTTGCTTGAAAGACTGTCTATCTGTGAAAAAGGCAAGGGCATTGTTAATGATAGCCCTGAGAAAATGAATGAACTTCAATTGGAAATTGAAAATTACAAGGGTGTGAATGTCATGCTCAATGAGCAATTGGCTGAGTGCGAAGAGGACCTTGCTAAATCTGAACTACATGTCTCCTCATTAGAGAGTGAAAACAAAGACTTAAAGAATTCTCTGTCAAAGTTTGATCAGGGCAAAGATAATTTAGACAGAATTCTGGGAACTAGGGTCAACCTTCAAAAAGAAGGTTTGGGGCACAAACTTGTGAACAAAAAGTCCCTTGGAAGCAAGGTGTATACCTCGTTTGTCACTGGCTCACTTGAAGCTAGCACTTCTTATGGTCATCCAAAACTGCATGCTGCTCAAAAGAAAAACCAAAATCAAAATGGCAATCTGAAAAAGAATGTTTCCTGGCATAAACGGAAATATGATTTTGCTAATGTGGAAATGCATGCTAGAAAATATCATGCTATGTACCATGCTACTCATAAAATGAATGGTTATTATTTCTATTGTGGTATGCTTGGTCACACTGTGCATGATTGCCTCACCTTGAGTAATGATAAACTAAGAGCAGGCAAAAATAGAAGATTTGTTGCTAAAAATAATGGCAAGGGACAGGTCAACACTGGGAGGAAGCATCTTCTGCACTCTCATGCTCAAAAGCCCAGGTATGACCCTGCGTGTCGACACACTCATCTGAACAGGCCGACAATCTCCAAGGCTGAACAGTCAGCAAATAGAAGAAATCATCATCCTTGCTACTTACACTGTGGAATGATTGGCCACACAGTCAAAGATTGTTGGCGTATGAAAGGTAAGACTCACCCTCATGATCAACACAATGGTATCCATACTCACCCACCAAGATTCAATGCACATGTACAAAGAAAGAATGGTAAATTCCTTGTGCGTTGCTTCTACTATGGTGAATATGGACATAAATCAATCACTGTCCTTGGACGAGAGTGGGTGACCAAAAAGCAGCAAGGAAAATAAAGTCATTTGCGAGAATTGCTGCTAACCAACCAGGACTCAAGCAAGCTCGGGTACCAAAAATTTTCAAATGAGAATTTTGGGTATAGGGTGCCTTGGAGCTGAACATTTGATACTCAAGTAAATAAAAGCTCAAGGCACAGGTAAGTAAATATTTTTTTCTTGCATGATAGGCTTGCATTTTAGTTTCTGCATCACAAGTCTGTCTTGTTGTCAATAAGTGCTAAAAATTGAATTGATCTCCTTAACTGCTAAAGTTTCCCCCATGGTGTGAGATAATCAACTATGCTAGATTACTTGCTTACAACATGTTTGATCCTTGGTATATTATATGGTGCAGAGTAGAAAGGCAAGTTAAGCTTGCTCGGAACTCTCACTATGCGTGAGCATGATCTCAGATCCAAACCTCTGCCATGAACCAGAGATCAAGTAATTCTGCTACGTAATCCATGAAAAATTTATCATGCTAATGGAATTGCTATGATGATGAATTGTTGTTTGATTCATGCTATTTTTTTTGCCATGTGAACTTCTTGCTTAGCATTGTGAATCATTGTTTTTGATGATCTCTTCCATGGCTGCATATATCTCAATTCATCACTTTCATGGACAAATAACATGCTGAGTGTCTATCTCAACTTCCATGAGCATTAAACAGAGGGGGACTTTAAGAGTTTGCACCTAAGGGTAGAAATGCATTGCATATGGATAAATCTGTATGTGTTGTAGTCTTTAAGCATCATCTTGAAATTTCATGTACTATCATGCATTTCATGATCAAGGGACCCAACTCTGCATGACCTCTTGGTATATAAAATGGTAAGCTGGGAGAAGGTGATGTGACACCACCTTGGGGTGATAGTCACAAGACAAAATGCCCTTGGACCTACAATTGCAAGCAAGTATCTTTGAGCGGCGGACTTACTCTAGCGAACTCACTCGCGTGGCGCACACTAGTGCCCGTAGGCGACTCGACGATGATGGAGAGGGTCCGAGGCGGGACCCTGATGCTCCAATGGTTGGCTAGCTTGGGGAGAACCCCAAATGGGCCAGGGATGCCCAACTCACTGGCGGCCAGCACACCAAGGGTGTGGGATGTAGGGGATCACTCACAACTCACCCGCGGTGATCACTCACATCAATGGCAATTATGGGCCGAGCTCTCACTCTCCGTCCGATGAAGCAATAACGATAATACTATGCTAAGCAAGGAATTTAAACCAGCCAAGAGGGGGACCGAGGCTCACCTAGTTGGCGTGAAGACGCTGACCCCGGCCGGAGACGGGGGCAAGCGGGGAGGCGAGGGTATGCACTTGCACGCCGCGTCGATGAAGCTTCAAACCTGCGACTTGAATTATTACATGAACTACACCCCTTGCAAGGGGGGGATCTCGGGGTGGGGGTTAAGTTATTACAGTCAAAACTACCTCCACGCAGGGAGGGGCCTTCAGCCGGCCAAGCTAGGGAAGGGGAGAACCAACCAAGGAACTAATTGATAGAATGCCGACGGTTCTGTCCGCCCTTTGGAACAGGGGATAGGCAGTCGAAGATGATGCCGCTGCGGCTTCTCCCGAATTTTTTTGATGACGAGACTAGTGGAAAAATCTTTGAGATTGGATAACGAAGACGTCCAATTTTTGTAGAATTTTCTGGTTGGTGGTGCTGGTCGGGGAAGAGCCACGAACAGGGACTCAGATCTCTGGTTCTGACTGTCTCAGCACCACTGCAGCAAAAATCGGAGTCTTCACGATTTCTCCCGAGCTCCGAATCGAGCATGGCCAGAGTCGTTGGAAAGGTTGTCAAGTCCTCTTTAAAACAAAACCCACGGGGACACCAGAGGGTGCCGGATCAGATCGGGAGAGTTCGAACAGTGGACAAGTATCGGTTCAGTCCCAGGAGGACCAGAACTGCGCACTTGGAGGAGAAAATTGATAAATCTTATCTCCGGATGCCTAACGGGGTTCCGTTTCTTGTCCCATAAATTAGGCTCATTGTAGAAGATCCCATCCAAGTGCTGCCTCCAGATCCTCAAGAGGGTGACCGTGGCAGACTCTGCAAATGGCTTCAGGTTGCTGACCGGGCCTATCCTGCACAGTCGGAGAAGAATAGCTCTCCTTGGCAGTCACGAACTCAGACGGGGACAAAATCACCACCGTTGCGAAGCTGCTTCGATGATGATTCCAACAATATATGGTACGCCTCTTGAATCCTCACGATGATTCTATGGCCGATGCTGCAATCTGCTGGTGCTCTGCTACCTTCGAATTGAGAACTGCAGGTTGAAAATGATAGGGGGAATGGGGTATATGGGAGGGGAAATAGGGTGGATGGGTGTGGGAGTGACCCCTAGCTGTGAGGGGGTCAGGGAGGGGGTGTTCTAGGGTGTGGGAAGGGGAGAATGGGGGCTAGAACGGGGTGTTTGCAGTGGGTGAGAGAGAAGCTGCGAATTTGGGATGGGTGGGGGAGAGGGAAGAAGAGTTCTCTCTCCAAGGGTTGAAAATTGACTAATGGGGTGGTTAATGGGGCTTTGGGGATGGGAATGGTTGTGTTGGGGAAGGGAAGGGGTGCTTGGGGAGTGGGGAATTCTCCCTTGGGAGATGAGAGGGTGCTTAGGGAAGGGGATTGGGTAGTTGGTGGTTGGGTGGTGGAGTATGGATTGGTGGAGGGTCTCTTGGGACTAGGGGTGGAGTAATGAGGGTTGGGGTAGTTGGGATGATGAGTAATGAGGGGAGAGAAAGAGTTGATGATGTGGAGGAGAGAGAGGGAGGGGAGGGGAGTGAAAGGGGCACCCCCTCATCTTGGAGAGAGAGAGAGAAGAGAGAGAGAAGAGAGAGAGGGGAATCCACCCCTTAGAGAGAGAGAGAGAGAGAGAGATTTGGAGAATCCACTCCAATAAGACACTAAAACTCACTTGATTTAAATTGATCATCAAAGGTTGTTACATATGAGAGGAGTGGGGGCCTATTTATAGGCTCACACAATTTCATGGACTAAAATGACCTTGAACAAACTAACTAATGACTAGCCTATCCAGGTGGGGGGCGCCCATGGGCCAAGTCCATCTTTTGGGCCCATTTGGCTACTCAAACTAACCTAATGACTCATAAACTTAGGTAGATAACCCACTAACCTAGGTACATGACTCAAATAAATGGAAAATTACATAGTTTATGACTCAAAGAAAATATGAAAATTATATGGATAGACTCAGAAAAATGTGAAGAACATAATGACGCATGTCGTCGATCCATTTGAGCTTCGAAAAAAAGTGGAGGGGCAAGGGATGCCCTCATCATACCCCCGGGGTGGGGAGAACTCGAGCCTGTCGAGTATGGGTCCACCAGGGAAGTGGTACACCAATGCAGCTCCAGGCGAGCCACGATCTCCAAACTCAACCCGCGTCCATAGCCGGGGAATGGTGCTTCAGCTTTTCAAAGTGGCTCGGACACACCCTCATGCTGGCAATGAGATCTTGCTTGCCTAGTATTGCCGCCGTGTGCTCACGTCGGGCTCTCAGGCTAATTTGTGGTGGCACTCCGAGGGTGTCTCTCACAAGGATAGGTGTAAGCTCAAGGCACTCACTAGGATCCACCGCGGTGCCCTTAAAGGGTGCCGGATCCACCACATGGGAAGTGGGGTGAATCCCAAAACTCATTAGAAAGTCTAACCCATAAGCTGGTTTGCCAAAGCTACTCGGAACTTGGGAAGGTCCAAGTCCTCGTGCCCTCAAATTGGAGGTGACCCTAGGGTAGAGCCACTCCAAAGTCATCATCGCCAAGTTACCAACTTGGAAGTCCAAGTGGCGCTCATGAGTTTTTGCCCGCTTCTTGTGAATCTCACCGCTTGTTGCTTGATACTTGCTTGGATGCATATGCCATGCACTATGATGCGGTGTGAGTGGGAAATGTATGATATGCATAGGGGGGCCAGGACAACCATATTTAGACCAATCATGTAGAAATGCCATGGAGACTTTGATGGAATTGGGAGGACCGGGGCATCCATAAATGTCCCTCTCATGCGTAGGTGTGATAAGTGCCGGAGGACTCGGACATCCATGAATACTCCTAATATGCTTAAGACTCATGATGAATGAAGGTGGACCCTTACATCCGAATATGGACCACTCATGCTTCCTACTTGACATATGGGTGATATGAATGAATGGACCCAACTTATGAATCATGTCAAGTGGTGCGGTATGCCTAGGCACATGCATTCCTATCCTAGAGATGACTTCCATGTGCATGGGTGTGGGGTGGCCCTTGAGCTTCCACTCGTATGGATCAAAGGGATTTAAGAAGGGGGACATCATAGAGTGGGGCAATTCATCAATCCCAAGGTGTATGTTGCCTAAGGTCAAGGCTCCCATGGTGTAACCCAATTCTAGGAAGGGAGGGGTTTGGCCCAACATGGTGGGTGGGGGTAGGGTAAGGTGAGTGGTGAGTAAGGTGGGTGGGTCACATGGGGAACTAGAATCCCATAGGAAGGGATCAAAGTGATCATGATAAGGGTTACCTAGAGAGAGATACTCCATGTCCTCAAGGTCCTCACAAGGTGGTGAATCATCCTCTTCTAGTGAAATGGTTGGGCCGGTGCATGGGGTGAGTTGGTTGGTCAAAGTTCTAGGAATCACAATGGTAGGGGAGTGGACCGAGATGGGCTCTTCCACCATGGGGAGAAGGAAAATGAGGTCGCTAGTGTAGCAACCAATAGTGCAAACCGAGGTGATAGACCCGGTACATGGGTAGATGAGGTCAAGGCTCTTGGGTCGGTCCGCCCCTAGAGTCAACAAATAAGTCAAGTCTAATTGCCACTCTAGACCCTTGAGGAGATCATCCCAACCCTCTACCTCATAGTAGGATTGGATCGTGGTGTGAAAGGAGGGGAGGGCCACAATTTGGGATTGATGTCCCATGGGTGAGAGGTGTGGGGGTGAACTAGGGACGGGGGGGCCTTGCTTGAGCCATTCGAGTATGGACTCATTCACGGTGAGGGCGTATGGCTCTTGAGGATCCGGACTAGGGGAGGTGGGTGGAAATGGAGATTCTTGGATTTCCTTTATGGTGGGTTGCGGATCCGGACTAGCATCCATTTCCGTGTGGGTGGGTGTGTGGGTCTCAACTTCTAATGATAATGGGGTGGGTAGGTCTAATGCGAGGGAATTGGTGATAGTCGATGCGTGTTACACCCGAGGTGGTGAACAAGCATGGGCTTGGGCTGGGATTGGTAAGAGAAGTAGTGGAGGTCTAGGTTGGGGTTGGGTTGGGGTAGGAAGTGGAAGATGGGTGGGTTGAGGGGGTTTGGAAAGATTATCCTTGGGAGGAGTGTCCTTGTTGGGGGACGATGGAGGGGTAATGGTGGCCGGGGTGGGAGAGGTTTCAACCACTAGGGGTATGGGAAGATGCTTCCTCGTGGGGCATTGTCCGGCGATGTGCCCCAATTGGTGGCACCTATAACATTCTGGCTCGCACTTACCCGAGGTTATTTCCCTCACTTCTATCTCCATAGGACCTTTTCCTTTTTGAGAAGGGGTAAGGTGAGGGGTGGAGGTGGAGGTGGGGGCCAATGGGCCTGGAGTAAGGTGGGTTGTGGAATTGGGTTTTGGTTGCATTGTGAGGAATTGGGGGAATTGGAGTCTTGGGTTGGCCGGGTGGGGATGGTGGAGTTGAAGTGCTCCTTGGGCTTTGGTGATCCGAGTAGGAAGGGGACACATATCTAGCCCTAAGTTGTTCCTTCATGTTTCCCCAAGTGGTGATGGGATCTTCCCTTCTAATTATCCTTAGCCCGATAATTTGTAGCCAATAGGTTTGAGCCCGTTTGGTAAGTTGTGCTTTGGCACATCGGACTTTCTCATCCTCGGACATGGGATACCAAGTGAAGTAATGGTCCATTGAGACTTCCCAATCTAAATAGTCAATAGGATGAGTTCCATCAAAGATTGGAGGTGGGGGAGGAGCCCTACTATCATCCGCCCTTGGGGCGGGCCCATTTTCTCCTAGTTGGTTGAGTCGACCCGATAGGTTATCAAGCCGCTCATTGGCATAGGTCAAGGCCTTCATGAGGTAGTTGACATGGCCAGGGAGGTCATGTGTGTTAGTGGTAGGCATCCCTTGGGGGTTTGGACTCATGGAGAGGGCCGATGGGTAAGGTCGGTAAGAGGTGGCCATGCTAGTGGACAAAAGAGATGCAACCGAGGACTCTAAATGCATAAACACGCCCTAGGACCAACTTGATAGAGACAAGTTGTGAACTTGCTCTGATACCACTTGATATGACACCACCTTGGGGTGATAGTCACAAGATCGAATGCCCTTGGACCTACAATTACAAGTAAGTATCTTTGAGCGGCGGACTTACTCTAGCAAACTCACTCGCGTGGCACACACTAGTGCCCGTAGGCGACTCCGCGATGATGGAGAGGGTCCGAGGTGGGACCTTGATGCTCCAATGGTTGGCTAGCTTGGGGAGAACCTCAAATGGGCCAGGGATGCCCAACTCACGGGTGGCTAGCACACCAAGGGTGTGGGATGTAGGGGATCACTCACAACTCGCCCGCGGTGATCACTCACATCAATGGCAATTATGGGCCGAGCTCTCACTCTCCGTCCGATGAAGCAATAACGATAATACTATGCTAAGTAAGGAATTTAAACCAGCCAAGAGGGGGACCGAGGCTCACCTAGTCGGCGTGAAGACGCCGACCCCGGCCGAAGACGGGGGCGAGCGGGGAGGCAATGGTATGCACCCGCACGCCGCGTCGATGAAGCTTCAAACCTACGACTTGAATTATTACATGAACTACACCCCTTGCAAGGGAGGGGGGATCTCGGGGTGGGGGTTAAGTTATTACAGTCAAAACTACCTCCACGCAGGGAGGGGCCTTCAGCCGGCCAAGGTAGGGAAGGGGAGAACCGACCTAGGAACTAATTCATAGAACACCGACGGTTCTGTCCGCCCTCTGGAACAGGGGATAGGCAGCCGAAGATGATGCCGCTGCGGCTTCTCTCGAATTATTTTGATGATGAGACTAGTGGAAAAATCTTCAGGATTGGATCAGGAAGATGTCCAATTTTTGTGGAATTTTATGGTTGGTGGTGCTGGTCGGGGAAGATCGACGAACACGGACTCAGATCTCTGGTTCTGACTGTCTCAGCACCACTGCAGCAAAAGCCGGAGTCTTCACGATTGCTTCCGAGCTCCGAATCGAGCATGGCTAGAGTCGTTGGAAATTTTGTCGAGTCCTCTTCGAAACGAAACCCACGGGGACACTAGAGGGTGCCAGAGTAGATCGTGAGAGCCCGAACAGTGGACAGGTATCGGTTCAGTCCCAGGAGGAGCAGAACTGCACACCTGGAGGAGAAAATTGATAAATCTTATCTCCGGATGCCTAACGGGGTTCCGCTTCTTGTCCCTTGAAGTAGGCTCATTGTAGAAGATCCCAGCCAAGTTCCGCCTCCATATACTCAAGAGGGTGACCGTGGCAGCCTCTGCAAATGGCTTCAGGTTGTTGACCGGGCCTATCCTGCGCAGTCGGAGAAGAATAGCTCTCCTTGGCAGTCACGAACTCAGACGGGGACGAAACCACCACCGTTGCGAAGCTGCTTCGACGATGATTCCAACAATATATGGTACCCCTCCTGAAGCCTCACGATGATTCTGTGGCCACTGCTGCAATCTGCTGGTGCTCTGCTAACGTCGAATTGAGAACTGCAGGTTGAAGATGATAGGGGGAATGGGGTATATGGGAGGGGAAATGGGGTGGATGGGTGTGGGAGTGACCCCTAGCTGTGAGGGGGTCAGGGAGGGGGTGTTCTAGGGTGTGGGAATGGGAGAATGGGGGCTGGAACGGGGTGTTTGCAGTGGGTGAGAGAGAAGCTGTGAATTTGGGATGGGTGGGGGAGAGGGAAGAAGAGTTCTCTCTCCAAGGTTTGAAAATTGACTAATGTGGTGGTTAATGGGACTTTAGGGATGGGAATGGTTGTGTTGGGGAAGGGAAGGGGTGCTTGGGGAGTGGGGAATTCTCCCACGGGAGATGAGAGGGTGCTTAGGGAAGGGGATTGGGTAGTTGGTGGTTGGGTGGTGGAGTATGGATTGGTGGAGGGTCTCTTGGGACTAGGGGTGGAGTAATGAGGGTTGGGGTAGTTGGGAGGATGAGTAATGACGGGAGAGGAAGGGTTGATGATGTGGAGGAGAGAGAGGGAGGGGAGGAGAGAGAAAGGGGCGCCCCCTCCTCTTGGAGAGAGAGAGAGAAGAGAGAGAGAAAGAGAGAGGGGAATCCACCCCTTAGAGAGAGAGAGAGAGATTTGGAGAATCCACTCCAATAAGACACTAAAACTCACTTGATTTAAATTGATCATAAAAGGTTGTTACATATGAGAGGAGTGGGGGCCTATTTATAGGCTCACACAATTTCATGACTAAAATGACCTTGAACAAACTAACTAATGACTAGCCTATCCAGGTGGGGGGCGCCCATGGGCCAAGCCCATCTTTTGGGCCCATTTGACTACTCAAACCAAGCTAATGACTCATAGACTTAGGTAGATAACCCACTAACCTAGGTACATGACTCAAATAAAGGAAAAATTACATAGTTTATGACTCAAAAAAATATGAAAATTATACGGATAGACTCAGAAAAATGTGAAGAACATAATGACGCATGCCGTCGATCCATTTGAGCTTCGAAAAAAAGTGGAGGGGCAAGGGATGCCCTCATCAGAAGGATATATCTCTTCTGTCTGGAAACCTACATCCTGCTTGAGGTGGTCTTAAGACTTGAGTTCTCTGCTAGGTACCAAGGGTCGACCCATCATGAGAACAGTCTAGACGTTCATGTGAATAATTCATAAAATTCCCCGCATTGATTCCATTGCATGTGCTGCACTCAGAATTCAGACATTCAATGCACAAAGTCAGGGGGAGTTCCTACAGTTCATAGTTTTCCCATGTGCATTTATTATCATGCATATACTGATTTCAGAATTGATTGCATACCATATTGAAATCATCAAAAAGAGGGAGTAAGTAGCATGTATCCATTTGCACATGATAAAATGCAATTTCCTCTTAGTACAGAATGCATAGCAAATAATCCATGATTGCATCATAGTGTGGTCTCATACACGCCAATGCACACCATGTTAAATGAGACCCAAAGATTGCATATTAAGTGGTATCATTTTTAATGCATCCTGTGTTCACTTAAGTCATTGGTTGTTGTAGATCGTGATAAATCCACACATGGAGAAGAAATTTAAATATGAGAAAGTATAATAAAAATAAGGGGGAGATGATATAATAATAAGGAAAAGAAGCACGTGGTGCTACTAAGGAGGGTGATCGCCAGAGGGGTTACCTCAAGAAGAAATAAAGAAGATCGCGAATACCTGGTGGAAAATAGAACGAGGGATGAATTGTGAATTCCTCCTCCTCCTTCAACCGGCCGGCCGATGAAGGGGGTTTTTCTTTATTGATTACCCTTGCAAAAGAAGACAAAACACACAAGCAGTGGATCAGCCAAGTGCACGTAGTATCAATCCTAAAGATGATATGAAGATGAGAAAAGAACAAAACATGCGCACCTTATTTTGTTTTAAAACCCCTAAAGAGAATAGGGAAGGAGGAGATATGATGCAGCTAATGCAAACGTGAAAGAAAAGAAAAAACAGTGATGATGATCGGTTGATAAAGACAAAACAACACAACAGAATAAAAAGAACCATGCTGTCCCTGACGACAGTAAAGGGAAATAAGGTGGACGCGGTTGATCGGAAGCAGAGGAAGCAGAGCCTTTTCTAAACGATCGCACAGGAGGAAGATGAAGCTCTGTAACCCTGAACTCGTAACCCGTGAACCTGTGAACTCTCTGACCCGTCAACCCCTGTGTAGATCGACCAGAGCATCCTTTTATAGGATTTCAATCAAGATAAGCTCAAATTTGGGAAGATAAGGATAGGCAATGATCAAAGAAGGAAGGACTCTAACTCCAATTCGAGCAAGGAGACCAACGGAGGCAGGGAACTCTCCAGGAAAGAGGAGTTTAAGCAGAACACGGAAGGTGAAACACGACCTTCTGAAGGGCGTCAAATCACAAATTGATGAACTACATCAAGACGCTACTCAAAACACGACCACTATCAAGGGCGTCACTTCTTGGATTTAATTTTGGCAATAAAACTTACTTTATTTGAAAATTATGAGAAAACGCTTGAGATGAAGGCGTTAATTGAAACTACGCCCTGAGGAAGGACGTTAATCAAAAATTTGAATTTATTTTGAATTTATTTTGAAACCGGATAATACCAGGAATTGACGCCCTGACATTTGGTCGTCCTTTCTTTTGAACAGGCCCTAGATAAGGTCGCTATTAAAAACACGCCCCTCTTCAGGTCGCGAATCACAAAATACAAGAACAAATCAAAAAACACACAAAATAGAAAAACTTCATATTATGAATGTATTGAAGTCACTTTGGGGCGTCAACATGGTGACATGAGATTTGATCAACATAGCGTCAATTTTGGCGTGTCTACAGCTGCCCCGCCTTGGC